>RPOG01004685.1:0-41168 GCA_008086565.1 Thalassoma bifasciatum
GCTGAATGTTCAGAGCTTTAGCTTCATATCAGGAGACTATGATCAATCCAGATGGAGCTAAGTGAGGAGACCTTACTGGAGAGACTTTAGTTTAGTTTGTGACCCTGACAGAAAATTTTAATGGACACGTCATTTAGAGCGCTATATAATGAAAGCTGAGAGCCAAATGAAAGTGGACCTCAGCACTAACTTTGGACATGTCTGTTCTCATATTAATCAGACATTCATTCATTTTTCTTTCTAACCTGTGATGGTGTCACTGATTTCTAGAAGGCACTACACTTCTGGAAGAAATACACTTCCAGAAAGATCGAACGATGTTGGGTTTACTGTAACACATAACCTAACAGTGCTGAGGACCAAATGTATTTACCCCCCATCCATAAGTCAGCCAGTGAAGAGTGGAAATGTCAAGGAAACCATCTTAAAACAGTTTCTCAGCCTTCCATACTCTACTGTACCTCATTTCCATCTTCATCCCCTTTCTTCCTCTTCTCCTCTTCCTTCCCCCTGTTGGTCTCCTCTTCTGTGGATTTCTCTAGTTTTGTAGACCCCAGCCTCTCATGGAGAACCTCCAACCACTTCTGCAGGGAAAAATCATGTGTCGTGACTGAAACACAACTGCATGAATGACAACTGCATCTGATGAGACTTTTTCATTCAGTTTTTTTAACACAGAGCACACTCAGTGAAATCTATCAGTGAAGATGAAAGAAACCAATCAGGTAACTAGCCCAGTGGTGTACCTGTTGTTGCACTTGAGACCTGTCATGGAGCTCCAGTAGATGATAACATTCCACCCTGGCCAGCATCAGCTCAAAGCCCACCAGCTTGACCCTGTCCAGGTGAACTTCTTCACTCAGCTTGTACTCACTGAAATACAGGAAAACACAGCTGATGACATCAGACGTGTTCCCTCTTTACAGATACAGATTCCATATTTGTGATGTTGTGGTATTCTATGTCTGCGTGCTAGTCCAGAGTGTCTCTGAACATATCAAACACTATAAAAGGTCCAGACATTTGAAGCGGTTCTGAGCTCTTGCTCAGAGCTCTCAGGTTGTTAAAAAGTGCCTGCACTTCTTCCTGTACCTCCTCTAACTGTTCCTCACCTGGTTGGGCTGTCAGTGTTAGGCAGGTATCCGATAGAGGCCAGGACAGACTGAATGGTGAAGCTGTTAAAAACCGGCAGCAGACAGTACACAAATGGACCTGTGAAAGTCTGAAAAAGACACAAAACAAACATTTTTTGAATGATAGAGTAAAGACAGAGAAATATCACACAAAATCTCTTGAAGATAAGACCTTAATTATTTGCTATCAGACAACACAAATAGCCAATGCAATAATTTTGGAGAAAACTCAGAAAAAAATTGTTAAATTAACGAAAGTAACATGGTTCACAAGCACAAACTGGATTTCCTGTCTAAGAGTTCAGATCTCATGCTCTTGGTATAACAGTCTTACTGTGGGTGATGACCAGGGTCCAAAAAGTTCAGGACTCCAAAAAAAAAAAAAAAACTATGCTGCAGCCATAATTTTCTTTTTCTTTTTTTTTCTCAAAACAACACATTAATTTAAGTTGTTCTCAAGATAACTATGTATTTTACTGAGTACTGAGGCAAAACAGCCTTATCTTTCCAGTGGTGGGGAGCATCCTGAAGAGCTGAGCAAAAGTATAATTTACCCCAAAACGTGACTTAAGCCATTACATTACACAATATCTGTGTAAATATGCAATGAGGCAGAATATAGTTCAATCTGACTCATTTTGTCATGGAAATTTCAGGTTGTACCCAACACTTTTGCAGGAAAATTAAATAAATAAAAAGAACACATTAAGTGTGAACATTTCCACAATGTCCTTTTTTTTTGTTCTAAAATAGTGAACCTTCTGGTATGTTCTTATATATATGTTAGTGGCTCTAATTGTACTGGTCTGTCCCACTTGAGGTGTGAATGTTCCCCCTGGACTAAAAGAGTTTCACACTCCTGATCTGACTCAGCTCAGTATGAAATGAAATGAGGTAAATGATACTTTGTCTGTATGATTCAGTCATTTAAGCATTGAACCCTCCTGTTGTCTTCAGATTTACGCTGCACTGTCTCTTCTAACTGCTCATTAAGTACAAGGTGAAAATTTTCCTCTGAATTTTTTTGTCTCCATTTTTGTGACGAAGATGTTTCCAACATATTCACACATATTTAGCAGTTACTTTTATGATACTTATGATAGAACTTATCTATGTTACACCATCCAGACTGCAAAGGTACTTATGGTGTAGAAAATTAACAGTTCATCATAAATTTCACAGCCTGGCGGGAATACGGCACATTTATCATATCAACACCGAGGGTATGTTCAACCATAGACATGTGTTCAACCATAGATATGTGTTCAAAAAAGGCTGCTTATTGCGCATGCTCAGAGAGGACTTCTCCTGAGAGTTTTTCTGTTATGGGTTATTGATTATCATCACACGGTCTCTGCTGCCATCTACTGACTGAACTAGAAATCATACTTCGAAACACCAAGACTGAAAGTACATTGTTGACCACAACTGTTAATATAAGTATAAATGTAACTATGTCAGTAATAAAAAAAAAGTTTTTTTTCAGGTGCTGCATTTACATTAAAGTATACGTCTTTTTTGGGTAGAATAAAAGCAAAAATCCTTTTTGGTTTTTTTTTATGATCAGCGGTGTAAAAACTGATGTAATATCACAGACAGGTATTTGTCAAAGTAATAGCTGGATATTGTTTTGAAATCATTTAAATTTCTTTAATGGGAGGAAGATGCTATAAATGAATATAAAACATACATTATTTAACAATGATAGTCATAACTAATTTGACATTGACCCAGCACTGCATGGAACCATCCCTGTAATTTTCAATCAATTCTATGCAAGAAAACGGAAGTTAACACAAAATAACTTTTGAAATCGGATCAAATTGACCCGAAGACAACAGGGGGGTTAAACAATAGTCTAAATTATATTTTTATCAACTGAATTAAATTGTTTTAGAGAAGCCACCCCCCTTCTTAAATCTTTTTCCGGTTAATGAGAGTGAATGAGTGTCAGACAGAAGAAAAGGGAAGAAAGTCCAAACACACCTTCACTGTCTTGATTTCTTTCCTCCACGGCTGAAGGAGAATATTGACACACAGTGTTTCTAAGAACTCGGTGGCTTTGATGAGAGCAGACAGAAACCTCCTCCAGTCCCCACTCGTGTCAGTGCAGCTCTCTGCCACAGTCTGGTGGAAGGGGAAGAGCCTGAAAGTCCCTGTGAGCTCCGGCTCTCTCTGGAGGAACTGAGCCGCTTCATCCAGCAGCTGCTCATCCTGACATGGACCAACATCTGCACACAGCTGCAGGAAAGAGTCCACGTAAGCCCCAAACACCTGCTGACGGGAAACCCTGCTGTTTTCTCCCACTGTCACAGCGTCCTTCATGTCTGTGAGTCTGTGACAAAGTCAGTCTGAATGAGGAAGAGCAGCAGTTCAACCACACAAGGAGGAAGTGAAAGTGAGAGCAGCTCTGACAGATCACAGCCCCAGGAGTCCGAGCTCAGACTTCGGAAGGAAACTATCAACTATCAAACTATCCTAAAAGCCACGAGGACAGAGAGCGAGAAATGATTTATGTCATATCATAACATAAAGTTTATGTTATGCAATAGAATGACAGAGCCTCTAAGACAGTATTGTTTCCCCCTGAGACCGTTTAACAACAACAACAACAACAACAACAACAACAACAATAATAATAATAATAATAATAATAATAATAATAATAATAATAATAATAATAATAATAATAATAATAATAATATGGATGAATGGAAATGCCTGCTCTGAACTGTAGAAGGCAGAATGCTGAAGGGGCCAGTGGATAAAATGAAATTAATGAATGAGTGTAAAATTTTAAATAAACACACCAATGAATGAATGAATGACAGTTTGAAAATGGTTAAATCCTTGGTTTAATAAAAAGCTTGCACTGAATGCAGAGTGCACAAGCCTTTCATGAACTTTTGGATGAAAAGAAATTAATGAATGATTAAATGAAACGAATAAATTATTAAGTTTGAAAGTGCCAATAGCTGAATAAATGAATGAATGAATTACTTGAATTGTAGTAAGTGAACGAATGAAAATAATACATTTGATGAAATGAATAAATGAAAATGGAAATCTGACCTTACAAATACATTAAAGTGTGATACTTCATGTACTGTGTGCGTGTGTGTGTGTGTGTGTGTATGTCTGTGTGTGTTGGATCTTATACAGTTGTGCTCAAAAGTTTACACCCCGCAGCAGAATTTCTTATTTTTTTGCATTTTCCCTGAGAATATGAATGATAACACAAAAACCCTTCTGTCACTCATGGTTAACATTTATTAACAAACATCTGTGTTTACTCTTTTTAAATCATAATGACACAGAAACTTCAGAAATGACCCAGTTCAAAAGTTTACACCCCCCAGTTCTTAATAGCGTGTATTTCCCCCTTTAACATCAATGACAGCTTGAAGTCTTTTGTGCTCGTTGTGGATGAGGGTCTTTATTTTCTCAGATGGTAGAACTGACCATTCTTCTTGGTAAAAAGCCTCCAGTTCTTGTAAATTCTTGGTCTGTCTTGCATGAACTGCAGGTTTGAGATCTCCCCAGAGTGGTTCAATGACATTGAGGTCAGGAGACTGAGATGTAACCTGACACACCAGGCAGACAGTTCCATGTATCAGCAAATGAAACAGGAAGGTCCATCTACTCCGCTAGGTTAACTGAGATGGCCACTTCAAAACCTTCGCTTTATTCTGCTGTAGTCAATGGCAGGTCCACTTGTCCTTGTGTTTTGGATCATTGTCATGTGTGAACGTCCAAGTACGTCTCATGTGCAGCTTCTGGGCTGATGAGTGTAAATTTTCCTCCAGTATTTTCTGATAACATGCTGCATTCATCCTTCATTCATCAGTTTGGACCAAGTTTCCTGAGCCTTTGTAGCTCACACATCCCCAAAACATCAGTGATCCACCTCCGTGTTTCACAGTAGGAATGGTGGACCTTTCATCATAGGCCTTGTTGACTCCTCTCCAAATGTTAGTGACACCAGCAACCAGCAGGTAACATCAGTCATTTCAATAAAATTGGTCATTAACTTTAAAATTTGAGTTGAAATGCTGATTAAATTGATGGAATCTATATTAAAAACAACTTCTACTGTGCCATTTCCCTCATATTGTGTGTTACTTGTCACAAAAAAATGTCAGAAGAAGCATTTTTTAATATGATGTAACAAAAATATTGAAATAGACAAAGCTCTAATGTGTGCTGATTTAGAATAATAAGTGGTTAAATTCTATGAGACTGTGTTTTAGTTGAAGATACAAATGCTGTTAAAATAGCCACCATTTTCACAGAAACCCATGAATAATGCTTGATACTGTGTTAATGTCCTAAGTAATTATATGATCATGTTTGATTTGCATGATAATTTGTAGTGTTTGTAGCAATGATTGAACAATTAAAGGCTTTTTAGGTAAATGTAGGCCTAGAAAGTACTTTACACGCATGTAGAGAGTACTGTTTCCTTAAATATATGAACCATGTTAATACCTTTATTATGTGGCGGGTTTATAATCCTTTTATACAGTCTATTTAGGAATTGTTAGTACTTACTTACTTACTTTATTTAGGAATTAACCATAAGAATACTGTGTACATACAACATGATGATTATCTGAAGATATCTAATTAGATGTTTTATTTTGAAAAACCCCTAGCGGAAGAGTCACATTTCGCATCCGGGGTCGTGTTGTGTTTTTCACTCACGTGTTCGGCTTTCAGTGTGTAACAGCCTAAAAAGTGATATGTGATCAGTGTTTAGAGGTAAGAGACAGTATTTTTTACTCAGTAATGTGCAGAGAGGTGTGGAGTTATAAACACTCTGTTTTATTCACACTTCAAACATTTATTTAGCTCCATCTCAACATTTGATCTGTCTGAATCACCGACCGCTACTTTCTGTCAGTGCTTACCAGAAATCATAAACACCATTACTATGAACCATTGGAGCTTTATGTTAAATTGTTCTGAAGAACGTTCATAGGTCATCAAATCATTCTGCAGTCAGACTTTAGTGAATCTTTAAAGAACACTGGCTCATTTTTACATGTGTGTTTTGATGATCTCTCTCTCTGGCTGTTTCACGGTCCCTGTTTGGTTTTCAAAGCTATGAGCTGTATCCTTGTCCATCACTTTAATTAATTGTCTTTATTATTGAACATAAGTTAAAATCAGGTTGAGCTCAGGTGAACAGACAGGACCATTGAGGACAGACTCAGGAATGATGTGATCCTTGTGACAGGGCAGCTTCAGTAATGGCAGCAGAGACACTTCAAATCCACCACATCTCCTCTCATCTGCTCCTCATGTGGCCCCAGCATCTGTTTCTTGTGGAGCCCATTCCAGCCATGTCTCCTGACGATTTTCCTCACTGAAGGTCTTATCTTTACCTTCAGGACCTTACCCACTTGTGTCAGTGTCCAGCAGCCAATAGCACTGGGTTATTCCTTTAAAGTGTCTGCCTCTGTGATAATGTCACTGACGTATAGATACTGCAGTGTTAACACTGTCTGCTCGCGCTGTATCAATGATGATGCGTAATGTTTTCATCTCCTTAAGCAATAGTCCAGTTGTGTTCAATGACATATGGCATCATCTTAGACTCCCATCTCACTCTGGAAAATCACATCAATCGCATCACACAATCCGCCCTCTTCCACCTCAAAAACATCGCCCGTCTCTGTTCATCTCTTTCCTTCTTCACCGCCGAAACCTTGATGCACGCCTTCATCACTTCCAGACTGGACTATTGCAATAGCATCCTCTACAGCCTCCCTGCAAAACAACTCAAAAAACTACAATATATCCAGAACTCCGCCGCCCGCCTTCTCACTGACACCCGCTCCCGAGATCACATCACCCCTGTCCTCCAAAAACTCCACTGGCTCCCCATCAACCAAGGCATTCAGTTTAAAATTCTCCTCCTCACCCACAAAACCCTCCACAATCAGGCCCCCTCCTACCTCTCCAACCTGCTCCACCATTACTCCCCTTCCCGAGATCTCCGCTCATCAGAAGCCCACCTCCTCTCCATACCACCCGACACCAAGCACCGAACCTGGGGGGACAGAGCCTTCTCTGTGGCTGCCCCCACCCTCTGGAACACCCTACCACAACACATCCGAGCCTGTCCAAACCCATCCACATTCAAAACCCTCCTCAAAACTCATCTTTTTAAAAGTGTTTTTAATGTCTAACTGCTTTTAAATGTATCCCATGGTTTTGTTTTGTCTTGTTCTCATTGTTATAAGTTATTATTATTGTTGTTTATTATTTTTTTATTTTATGTTTTTAATGTCTGTGAAGCGTCTTTGAGTATCTAGAAAAGCACTCTATAAATAAAATTTATTATTATTATCATTTTTATATACCAGAATGATATCAAATGGTCGTGGCGTCAGCTTATGATTGTACTGCTGATAAAATCCATGCTGTGAAAACATTTCTCACTGTTGTCTTATGCATTTCTGTGCCCCTGCAGGTTCAGAGAACAACAAAACATGAAGAACAGAGGCGGTGGCTGTACAGACAGTCGGCTCCGACAGAGACTGGAACAGGTACTTTCACAGGTCTCCTTGTTTCTCTGAGGCATAATTTTAAGCAGTAAAAGTTGATGCATAGGCCCATGTTGTGTTTCCCATGGTCATAATGAATACTGTTATTTAAGTGAACGACCTTCCAATTGATAAAAACAAACTAATTGTTGACCATAATCTGGTTCCACTTGTACGACAAAGAGGGGGCACTGTCACCATTGTCCAGAGTTTGTGAAGATATAAGCTGAGGAACAAAAAAAAGCCCAAAAATGTGCTATCTGTTACTCACTTTGAGAATTATAAAGTGGGGCTGAACGAAAAATAATGTTGTTGCGATTAATTTTCCCTATTTTGCAATTCCTCTCTCTTCCTTGAAAAGAGCTCCATATTAGAGAAATAAAACCAGAAATAAATAACTTTTAAAAAGAGCTATTTTGATTCATATTGCAAATCTGATATATTGCTATGTTGAAAGTGATGGTATATATTTTCATTCTCATTTTGAATAAGAAAAACACAAACGTGAGGGAGAATAGTAGAAATTCTGTTTGCACATACAGGTCCATCTCAGAAATTAGAATATCATGGAAACAGTTCAACATTTTGGTCACTCTTTTCAGAGAGAGAAACTCAGATATCATATAGACTCCTTACACATAGAGTGATTTAACCCAAAACCCAGGGTCTGTACCTGTACCAGTTTTGCTTCTTGTGACTGCTTATGGTCCATTAAAGTCACTTTTCACTCCCTTTTTGCTGCTGTTTGACCATTTTGCCGCCTTAAACTTATTTTTATTGCTACTTCTTGCTGTTTTGGAACTTCTCCTCTCTAAGTTTCTCTGTCAAAGGTAGTCTTCAACAGTTTGTCCCTTTGGTTGAGCAGGGTTGAGTAACTCTGGTGTAGAGCAGAAAACATCCACTACAAAACACTGTATCTGGCATTCTGACACATTTCAAGTTAAAGAATTATTGCATTTTATGCAATTAGAATATTGCAGCAGGTCATATTATGATTTAATCTAATTTGCAGTCTATTGCCCAGAGATATCATGAAGTCCTCTATTCAGGTTTCTTTTAGAAACAGAAAAAAAGAAGTCCCCGTCTCTCCCTACAGTTTTTCTGAAATGACTCCAAAGTTGCTCCTGTCGTCTGACTGTCACTTATAATTCAGAGGCACTTTTGTTTGCTAAAACACCTCAAAGTGCATTGAAGTGTTGACCCTTAACATCAACATTCTCCTCCCCAAAAGTTACTGAACTGGCTTTATCCAACAAGCATACAGTCAGTCTGTTTACATACAGTTTAGTAGACTGGACCATGAGTTTAGACTAACTGAGATGGGTCAGCACAAAACTAGATTGACACAACTACATAATGCAACTGCTGTCAAACAGGGGTTAGTTTCTGTGGGCCAGGTTCCAGGTTCCTGCACTCAAACACAACAAACAAACAGCATGATACATACAAACATACAAACATAAATACATAAAGATCTACAGCTGCACCATCATGTTTAGTAGTTTCCCCCTCAGGTGACTTGAACATTGAGCTATGACCTCAGTCAGACCACTGAGTGCATTCAAACACATTGTGTGATGGCTTTGAGTGCTGCAAAGCTTTCATAACACTTTATTGTTCTTTAACCTAATTTAATGCATTATACTTTTCAACACATTCAGCTCATTTGGGATACAGGGATACTTTGTTTCTTCACCTGATCACTAAAACTTTCAGGGAAATTCTGCGTTTTGGTCCTCCATATGTCATCATCTTCTTAAAGCATGTCTTTTAATTTCATCTCCCTCCATTAACATTTGTAACTGTTTCTACATCTTTAATGCTGCCCACCTCTCAAATTCAACGTTAACCCTTTTCCATGCTTTCTGAAATGTGTTCCGAGTCTTTCACATGTTTTATATTTTCATTTATTCTGGGATAGTCACATAGTGTGTTCTGTCATCAGAATACATCGTTTCACCCATACTTGTTTGTTTTACACACAAATGCAGGTTTCAGACTGTATGAAATGTAGGAAAAAGCAATTGCAGCAAGACGAATCCAACGAACAGGGCAGTTTGACCTCCCATCATGTGTGGTTTATGAAGTTGGATGTCTTGAATGGTTGTCTTTGCGTTTTATCAAACAAAAGAAGCCTGAGCCTAATTCATATCTACTTCTCTTTCCAGTATCTGGAATCCAGTAAAACTGAATATGTGGATCTTTCAGAAGCGGCTCTGGAACTTCAAAGACAGTACAGGCAAGTTCACCGGCACAATCAGAAATACAAAAGGTGTATACCCTTTGGAAAAGTGTAAACAGAAAAGTGTAAACGCAGTCAGTGCAAGCGCAGTCAAAAATCACTGATCCCTTCTGTCCCAGAGTCAGAGTGTTATTCTGCTTCATCTACACCCAACTCACTCTGCTCAGGAAGTCTTCCAACAAATGAACACTGGCGCCTGCATCCATTTGTGTATTTTCTTCATAATAATTTAGTTTCTCTACTCTCACTGGAACACTTGTGAAACATCACTCAATTCAACCCACAGGAGTACAAAAGCGTGACTGAGCACACGTTCTAAAATGATCAGCTGAAGCACAGCAGAACTGTCTCAGAGAGGAGAATACTGAAGGCTCGTTTGGTTTGTCTGCAGCTGTTTCTGTTGAGTGAAAAATAATGTTCATCCACATGTTTCTTGATGAGTTTCTTAATGTGTTTGAATCCTGTTGCGTGATTAGAATGGAGTACGGCAGGAGAAACAGGACAGCTTTCAGGATCCAGGTGGAGAAAGGTAAGAGGAGGGGCTGGGTGCCTTTTTACACGCTGTTATCTGGGGGTGAGAATCACAGGGATGTGGTCCTGTGATAATGAGAGTATCAGTCATTTATGATGCTACATTAGGCCAACCTTTGAAATGAGAATCACATGATGAAGCTTCATCTATGTGTAAAGCTGTTGACAGTTTATGCTTTAACTTTCAGACAAAACTGTCACTGTCAATCCATGTGACTGTACCCTTTAACACTTCAGTATCTAACCCCATGTCAGTCATGACAGCTGAGGCTTCTTCAGTCAGTGTCCAACCCTCTTTCACCTCCAGGAGAACATCAGCAGATCCATTTATGTTTTTGTCTTTTATCACATTGTACCACATCCTTTTAACTCTATCTATTTTCACCTGATGTGACGTCTGTTTCTTCTACCAAACCTGTTCTTGACTTCCTCTTTCTGTCCTTAAAATCTGCCTCTTGTAGTGTATGAAGCCATCATGAGGGAGTCTGGGCTGGATGATCTGGAGAACAAACACCTGGCGAAGAGAGCTAAGCACAGCCACAGTAACACAGGGTGAGGGATTGTTTGTGCCAGCTCACTTTGATTTTCACTTTTGGGCCGGAACAGTTCTTTTCACTGTTGTTCTCATCCTCCTGTGATGAAATCATTTGATTCTTTTCTGTTTTCTCACAGTGATGGGAGCAGCTCAGAATCCTCTGAAAGTGATGACCAGATTCTTCAGACCAGGGTATGATAAATTGTGATATTCAAATCTGAAATTTTTAGAGTTGAAGGCAGAACATTTGACTGATACAGCTAGTATTACATCCTGGAGCAGGTGTCACACATCTCCACCTCTGCTCAGCTCTAAAGGGGGGATTATATCAATGAGGTCTCTGATCTGACACCTGCTTCCAGTACCAGATCTGTTTGAAAATCTTCAGAGAACATCCACAGCCTTTGCTGACACTGAGGCTCAGTGACTCCTTGTTTTGACCTTTTACAGCCCACCAATCACATGAACAGCTCACTGACATCTCTGTACCGGAAAGATCAGCCCGCTGTCAGCTGTGCTTCTAACACAACTGATCCCCCTCCCAGTGCAGAGACCCTGGTCTCCACAGGAGGTTGGTTCATTGATAAAGGCCGAGGTCCAGAGAAGAGCAAGATCCTCATCGACCTTTGTGAAGAGGAGCCCGATAATACAGCACTCCAGGTCAGTCCATGAGGAGGACTGATCTGTTCTAGGATATGAAACACATTCTGACATTGTTACTGTTGGGGTTCATAAGGTTGGACAGTCCTGGGGAAAAGTTTAAGGCAGGAATAAAAAAAAAATGCTTTCACATAAAGACCTATTCTTACAGTATCAGTGTTACATTCTTTATTTTCATGACTATTTACATTGTAGATTCTCACTGAAGGCATCAAAACTATGAATGAACACATGTGGAGTTATGTACTTAACAAAAGAAGGTGAAAGAACTGAAAACTTTTTTTATATCCCAGTTTCTTCAAAATAGCCACCCTTTACTCTGATTACTGCTTTCCACACTTTTGGCATTTTTCAAGAGGTCGTCATCTGAAATGGTTTTCTCTTCACAGCTGTGTCTTATCAGGGTTAATTAGTGGAATTTCTTGTTTATCAATGGGGTTGGGACCATCAGTTGTGTTGTGCAGAAGTCAGGTTAATACACAGCTGACAACTGTTAAAATTCATATCATGGCAAGAACCAATCAGCTAACTAAAGAAAAACAAGTGGCCATCTTTACTTTAAGAAATGAAGGTCAGTGAGTCCAGTAAATAGTCATGAAAATAAAGAAAACACAAATTGAATGAGAAGGTGTGTCCAAACTTTTGGTCTGTACTGTATGTGTGGACTATGGAAGTAGAACTGTGCCATGAGAGTTAGAATATGAGTTTCACAGATTTTTTTTCCAGCGTCAAAATGAGCAAAGCTTTCCATCCTCTCACAACAACTGGATCTCTGGATTTCTGTCCATACAGAACAGCTACTGGACAAAAATCATCTTAAAACTGTTATCACCTGAAATTACAGAGATACCATTTCAGGCTGGATTATTATTGTTGGAGGACCTATGTGTGTCTGAGATATGTTGAGTGATTTACCCTGGAACTTTTGCATGGGGTTAAAAAAACAGACATCCTCCGCAATTATTACAAACTATCAGAGGTCCCCAGGTGAAGTAATCTTAGCTTTAGGACACTTTTCAAAATATTATTATGAATGTATATTTTCTATACTTAATTTACAGAATGATGAATGAAAATCTGAATCAAACCAATAGTCTTTGCTCTCAAAACAATGGTATGGGTCCACCTGAACAAAGTCAGGGATTCAGCAGAACGGTAGCCTGTGTTTGATTATATTCTAGCAAAGGGGAGCTGATGATCATCAGTTTCACACATAGTTAGGAGCAGTCAGAGGGTGAAACAGAAACAGCTGTGGGAGGCTTCAGCCTGGTAAAGGATCAGACAAAGTGCTCCCAAGGTGAGGTCCATGAAGACAGTTCATGTCACAGCTCAGACACCCTGGCAAGACAGAACAAAACCAAACTGTCCTGAAACACCAATTCTGTTGTTTCTTTGTGACCAGCAGACCGATGTGTCCATCCCAGAGTCAGTGAAGTCTCACAAGAAGTTCAAAAGAAGAACCAAGAGCTCCACTGAAACTATCACCACTGACAGTGTGGACAAAAAAGGTATTCCCTCTTCCAGGTCACCCCTCTAACTGTCCAACTGTTTCTCAGGTTTTCAAACCAAGTTTCATCAGTTTTGTGATTCTGTCTGGGATGAATTCAAACAGAATGTAAAGATTTGTAGATCATACAAACCTCAACATGTGTGTTTGATTGCGAACAACACTTGGATGATGTAACAAATGTTGTCAATTAGACATTCGTAGAAACATATTCCCATTTTGAACTTACTGACAGAAAGACTTTCCAAACAGCTGGTACAGGTGACAGTCAGCTGTACCTCCTCCTCTCTGAGCAACACTGTTAGAGTTTGAGAACTGAGGAGACCAACTGCTGAAAAAAACTACTCTTCTCTGTTTCAGTCTCATGTTGGCTTTGAGCTGCTCAATAGTGTGGGATTCATTTTACTGTCTCATCTTCCTAACATTCCTGTCTCCTGTCACTGGGCGACTCCTAGCCCAAAATTTAGAGCTAATGTATTCCAAAGTGACTTTTTGAGCCATATTTAGGATTACTGGTAGAACAGAAAATTAAGTGCATACCGTACCGTAGTTCGTTTTCAAGCTTTTTCTGCCTTTTGATTTGAGAGGAAGGACAGCAGATCAAAGGGAAAACCACTGGTCAGATTTGAATCCTGGTCATCTGCCCAAGGGCTGACTTTGTGAGGCACACAGCCTGCTGCTGGGCCACTCATACAGGGAACAGGATGTTAAACCTGCATTTCTGGGTGGAGTGATGGGCTGTATTCACACTCCAATTTTTAAATGAAAGCCTGTGTCATGATATCTCCGCCACCGAGTCATGTCTATTCTTATTAATGCGGTGATCTCCGCTACAGAGTCACGTCTGTTTTTGTTAATGCAGTGATCCCCGCTACAGTTATGTCTGTTTTTGTTAATGCAGTGATCCCCGCTACAGAGTCACGTCTGTTTTTGTTAATGCAGTGATCCCCGCTACAGAGTCACGTCTGTTTTTGTTAATGCAGTGATCCCTGCTACAGAGTCACGTCTGTTTTTGTTAATGCAGTGCTGCTTGTGGGCCAGAAGTTCTTGTCCATCCAGTCTTGGATTTGATCCTTGTTACTTCTAGAGGTTTTCCTACATTCACTGAATCTTTTGGTGGTTTTAGTGTAGATGAAGAAAAAGTTCAGTTATTCTCTGATGTTTACCTGAGATAATGTTTTTTTGAATTGTTGAACCACGGTCTCTCTCTGAGTTGTGAACCTTTCCCATATTTAGTCTCTGTGAGTGTCTTTTTTACACCCATGCATGTTCATAAGTTGTTGCAGATCAACCCAATTAGATTTTTTTAAGCTGTTTTTATACTTTTACTATATAAATAATGTATACACATCTTTTCCCCTTTTGTTGTCACTGCCCCAACTGCATCAAATTTTCTATGGGAATAGATTTTTATAACATGTTGTCTCTGCACTGTTTCAATGAAACATGGGGTGTCTAGCAAACCATTACTATCTGTATTATAAATAACGTATTTGTCAGAATTCCAACTTTTGTTTGATAGGGGTTGTATTCTGTTTTGTTGAGTAAGTACAAATTAATGCAGCATAACAATTTAAAGATTTTCAACATGTTACTCCAGTATGCTTGTGATGTTCCCAACATCCACATAAGTTACATTGCTTTACTAAGTTACTTTCCTTTTAGGTAAATCAAAGTCAGTGGAGCTGCAGTATCCCTCTCTGAAGTTTGAAGACGTGGGAGGAAATGAGGACACATTAACGGTTTGTCTCTCACACCTTCTGTGCCTCTATTTCTGTAATTAACATTTTGTCATGTTAAATGGGACAGTAGTTCATTCCACTCTGTTTGACATCATTGCAGGAAGTGTGTAAACTGCTGGTTCACATACGACACCCAGAGGTGTACCAACAGCTAGGAATGGTCCCCCCGAGGGGCTTCCTCCTCCATGGACCTCCTGGCTGTGGAAAGACTCTGCTGGCCCAGGCTGTAGCTGGGGTAAGTGCAGGGAAATGGAAACACATGGAGAAAATAGCTGAAATATAACTTCTTGTTTGAATTCCCTCCACACATGTGTAGTTCAGATTTTTTTCAAATTCAACCTTGGTTTAATCGGGTTGCTCCCATTGAGATTACAAATGTGTTTTTCAAGGGAGACCAGGCAAAGACAGGCAGCAGAAAAAAACAGTTATAGACGGAGAAACAAAGTACAGTTTACGAAACACAACAGTATGGATTCACTTAGAACCATCTCAGAGTCCTACTTGACGTTTGACAACCCGTACAATAATGAAATACAATAGATCTGATAAACAATAATGAAAATAAATATAAACACACACACACATATATTTATATTTACACACACTGGAGATCAAAATTAGAGAACAACCCACAATTTCCTTGATTTCAAGTTCACTGCATTGTTCTGTTATAAAATCATCCAAACTCAAGTAAAAAAGCAGTATTTTAAGCATAATGTATGAATCATTTTTATCATAAAGCACAGTGTGAAAAACTTAAGTGAGATATTTAAAAAAAAAAACACTGATCAAAATTAGAGAACACTCTTACATACCTCCCAGCTATGGGTGTTAGTCTGGCACCTGGCGCTAATTTCCTTAATTAGCTGATCAACCCTATTTAACTGGTCGCCTAACTGTCAGTTTTCACTGACTTCACAAGATGGTGAGCCGTTCTTTAGTTACTGAAACCCTCCGGCAGCAGGTTGTCCAGATAAAGGCCGAAGGGATGACCCTGTCAGCAATAGCAAGAGAAATTGGTCGTTCCAAATCAGGGATTTCAAGAATATTAAAACTTTACAAAGTCACAAACTCATTCAAGTCCACCAAGAAGGCCGGTCGTCCACGAAAGACAAATGAAAGAGAAGACAGGATAATAAGGAGAACCTCAATGGAAAAACGGTTCAACACTGCAGCTGGAATTGCTCGCCAGTTCAGTTCAGTGTAAGACTCTGTCTAGTCACACAGTGTCTCGACGTTCAAGAGCATTTGGACTGAAAGCCCACCCTGCAGTGACCAAACCTCTCATCAGTAAGAAGAATCAAAAGGCTAGACTAATCTTTGCCCAGGAACATGCGTGGACTGAGGAAAATTGGTCCAAAGTTCATTTCAGTGATGAAAGCACATTTAATTTATTTGGGTCTGACAGGAAACACTACGTTTGTCGTCAAACTGGAGATAGACTGCACCCAAAGTGTGTTAAGAAGTCAGTGAAAGGTGAAGGAGGAAGTGTCATGGTTTGGGGAATGTTTTCTGCTGCTGGAGTTGGGCCTCTTATACAGCTACATGGCAGAGTGAATGCAAATGTTTATCAGAATCTTCTTCAACAACATATGATTCCATTCCTACTTTCATCACCAAATCAGCCTGCAACTTTCATGCAGGACAATGCCCCCTGTCACACAGCAAAACGAGTAAAGCAGTTGCTTGAAACTAAAAACATTGAAATAATGCAATGGCCAGCCCAGAGTCCTGATCTAAACCCAGTGTGAAAGACTGGTGATGAGTTCTTGTGGCTGTAGATGTGCTCAAGTCATTCAAAGCAAAGGCCTGTACACTTCCTACTAATGTGTGACTGTCCTAACCTTCAGATCACTTTTTGTTGAAGTTACTTGTTTTGTTGTAAAACATTGTTTCTAGTGAGGCCTCAGCAGCTTAGTGTGTGTCTGTATCTGTGTGTGTGTGTTCCTCAGGAGCTCCAGCTGCCCATGTTGAAGGTGTCTGCTCCAGAGCTGGTGTCTGGAGTGTCTGGAGAGTCTGAACAGAAGCTCAGAGAGCTCTTTGACCAGGCTGTGGTTAGTTTTACTTCTGCTCCTTCATACCATCAAAGAAGGTTCCACATGTACCTGCTAGCATCCTGCTGGGTTAATAATGTTGACCATTTATTATGACTTGTGCTAATTCTCTGGTTCTGTTCTGCTCTTGCAGAGTTCTGCTCCTTGTATCCTATTCATAGATGAGATCGACGCCATCACTCCAAAGAGAGAGGTGGCCTCTAAAGACATGGAGAGGAGGATTGTGGCTCAGCTGCTCACCTGCATGGATGGTAGGACAGGGTGAAAGGAGGGCAGCACCCTCAGGGAGCACCTTTAAAGCCAATGACATTAGCATGGACTGATCAGTTACAGTGGGGTCTTTGTTGTGTATCATATGATGCTGCATCTGGATCAGCCAGGTGTGTTTTAAATAACCTTGTCTTTCATTTTCCACTGAGGGAAAAAAAAGAAAAATTTGAGGAAATCAGTGCTTCAGATTTTTGCAGTTTTAAACAAAAAAGACCCTATAAGCCATTTCTCACGGAGTCAATTAGCACTCACATCTGTAAAGTATTCGCCCGTGATTGTTGTTACTTGTTTTAACTCTTATATGAGCAACTGAGCATGTTACTGTTAAATATTAAAGAAAATGTTTTGATAAATTATTGTTTGTTTGTCTGGTCTCCTCACAGACTTGAACAGCTTGACAGTGACAGCTCAGGTCCTGGTCATCGGTGCGACAAACAGGCCGGACTCCCTGGACCCTGCCCTACGCAGAGCCGGACGCTTCGACAGAGAGATCTGTTTGGGAATCCCTGATGAAGCAGCTCGCAACAGGTAGAACGTACAGGAGGAGAAAGCAATCAACAGCCTCAGAAACTATCACACACTGACATGATCTTCGTCTTATTGGCCTTTACTCAGTGGTTTGAGAAAGAGGGAGATTTCTAGATTCCCAGATTTTCTCTCAGCCTACTCCAGATGTTTCAAAATCTATATCTGCATTACAAAATGCACACAAACAAAAATCTTTGGCTGAAACTGAAAATGAGGAAACCAATGCCAAAACCAAAAACCGAAAGGAATTATTAGGCCAGTTGTTTGTGCCTTCATGGTTCAGAGAGATACAGTGTTCCAGCTACCATTTAGTTTCTATAGCCCCAGAACACAGCATAAGAAATTTAATGGAACTTTTTTACAGATCAGGTCTAAACCTTGTTTTTTTACTTAATGGACTAAACAGCCTTGTGTGGATTATCTTGTCAACATGACTGAATGTCATGTCCGTCTCTGTATAGTAGCGCAGTCACAATTCTCCTCCACTCCATGTATCAAACCCAGAACAGTTCAACCCTGATTCTTACACACACACACACACACACACACACACACAGTGCACTGGGTAAAAAAATGTCACAACCACCACAAAAATTCAGAAAATCACTTTTGAAGCACCTCCATCACCACAATGCCCATCTTTTTGGCACTGCTGTGTTTCTGTCTGCGTTTTTTGCTTGTGTCATCACAGCATTTTGTTTCTACCCTGTTAATAAAGGTTTTTAAATGAAAACTGAATATCCACTTTTGAGCAATTGTCAGCCGAAAACTTTGGGTGGCCCGTATTCACTGAGTCCCTACACTGAGTTGAGAGAAGTTGTCACAGTTTCTCTTCAGGTGCAAAGAGCAGCCTGCAGCTATATAGATGTATTATAAGATATAAAAGTCCAGGACCTTGCCCTTTCTAAACCAGGACCTGAACGAACATGGTGTGGATTTGAGCCATTATGGAAGGATATGTAACTGCAACTCTCATTGCATAAATCAACTAATTGCTTGTGCCTTGTCAGGATCTTAAAGACGTTGTGTCGGAAGCTGAAGCTGTCAGAGGATTTTGACTACCAGCAGCTGGCTCGCCTCACCCCGGGCTATGTGGGAGCCGACCTCATGGCTCTGTGTCGTGAAGCTGCCATGAGTGCTGTGAACAGGGTTCTGCTGAAGGCTCAGCCTCAGGGACGTGAGCAGAGATCATCTGAAGAGCTGAGAACAAGCTCAGCTCAGGATGAGGCTCAGGCTGATGTGACGGACAAAGAAGTCCAACAAGAGACAACAGAGCTGAATCCACAGCACCAGGGAGATCCTGAACAACAGCACCAGGGAGATCCTGAACAACAGCACCTTCAGGTCTGAGAGCTCAAAGCATTTCACTAGAGCTGAGACCAACTCAGTGTTTTCATGCTCTGAAGGAATGAGCCTGTTAGATTGATCTTCTGTGCGTTGACTGTTCTCCTGCCTCTCCATGGTGTCCTGATAAGTGCTGTGCTCTGTACAGCAGGGGGAGCTACTGAGCCTGCTGCACCTGCTGAAGAACACTCAGAGTCTGTCAGAGGAGGAGCTGGCTGGCCTGACTATCCTCATGTCAGACTTCCAGCTCTCTCTGTCCTGCATCCAGCCTTCAGCCAAGAGGGAGGGCTTCGCCACAGTGCCTGATGTGACCTGGGAGGATGTGGGAGCCCTTCAGGACATCAGGGAGGAGCTCACCATGGCCATACTGGTAACCACATGAAGTCCTGACACCAGTTACTCCTGCTCTTTTCTCTTTTTAAACGTGAACTAAGTGTGCAAGGGTTTTTAAATCAGGGAACATTCAGTGTAGCTCTTATCTTGGTTAACCACAGGTATCACAGGGGATATTTTTTCTCTTGGGTATTAACATTTGAAATTTGATTTCAAACCCATCTGAAACAACTGATATCAGAGATAAATCTGAGCGTACATGACGAAGAATCCATAAACAGAGACTGGATTTGTTATTCCTCTCTCATTTTTGAGCAGTCACATTTTTGAGTGAGTGTGGAGTGGGTCCTTTTTTCTCATATCACTGTGTTAGGATACATGTCATGGTAATTTTCTGCCTCAAGACTCTGGAAACAAGGATTTTTGGTGTTATCTATTACTATTACTGTATCTAGTTGATTTGATTTTCTTTAAATCTCAATCTGAGTCTGTAGGATAACACATGTTTCTGTGTGTGTGTGTGTGTGTGTGTGTGTGTATGTGTGTGTGTGTGTGTGTGTGTGTGTGTATGTGTATGTATGTATGTATGTATGTATGTATGTATACACTGCAGGCTCCTGTTCGTTCTCCAGAGCAGTTCAGAGCTCTGGGGCTCAGTGCTCCTTCTGGTGTGCTGCTAGCTGGACCTCCAGGATGTGGGAAAACACTTCTTGCCAAGGTACCCCACTTTACACCCCCCACACACACACACTCTGCCTACCATAATCATATCCATTTTGAAACTCTTTCTTGGATGTTGGTGCTCCTATCAGAACTCTCCTCTCTCACAGTCTAATTCGTTGTCACCACAGGACAGTTTAGTTGATCGAAGTGCATCACACTGACCTTTTGCCCTTTGTTGACCAGAAGCCTTTGCAAGCTCAGGTGGAAAGAACCCCATCCCCCGTACACATTCTCACCGGATCATAGAGAGGATGAAGAGCCAAGGGGCTGCTCTGTTTCACTTTGTGCATCTTTACATCTTTTTCTGGCTCTGTCTCACAAACAAATATCCACCTCCTGAAGAGTAGGGATGGGTACAGAAGTTGGTACTTTTACAGGTACAGACCAAATTCCATCAGTGGTGCCAGTGTCTATGCACCTAGAGTCCAACAGTACCATGTTTCAGTACCTAAACGTATCCCTCTGACTGTGAGGGAGTGGAAGAGCATTTCTCATGCTGGACATGGGTGTGGAGTAGGTAGAGCTGGGTTTTAATTTGTGATTTATAAAGAAAAAACATGGCGTAGTTGAAGTTGTGTCATCAACTTGTAGTTCGTTTTAGTCAAGGGTTTTCATGTTGAAGGAATTTGTGAAACGAGGGCTTTGTTTTTTACTCTGCAACTTTTTATTCATGCTGACTCATGTGAGCAGTGTGTCAGAGTGTTGGTGTTTGTGTGTGTGTGTGTGTATGTGTGTCAGTATAAGAAACCAGCTGTGTGCATGTGAGTGGGAAAGTGCAAGCAAGAGAAGATGTTGTGTCTAGAGTGGTTATACAGTCAACAACATGGTTATACAAGCAAATGATAACTATGTACATGATTTTGCCAACACAGAGTGTGTCAGAGTGTGTAACTGTGTTGTCTCCTGTCAGGCAGTGGCCAACGAGTCCGGCCTCAACTTCATCTCCGTCAAAGGTCCAGAGCTGCTCAACATGGTGAGTCTCTCAGCTGCAGACTTGGTTCAAGATGTCAGTGGAATCAAAGAGAGATCTTGATATTGATTTTCATTTCATGCCTTGTGAACACACAAATTTTTGATAACTGACTGAACACAGTAGAGGCTTGCTGTGCACTTATGTGTTGCTGTGGAATAGTTCGAGGCAACAATATCTACTGAACAGTGATCAGTTTATTTTCTTCGTTGGCATCACATCATGTCCCAAGTAGCTTTTTTCCGACCTCACTCCCCTGGTCAATCAATCCTTCGATCAATCTTTATTCATGTACACTTTCCAAAAAGATGAACAGGCCTGGACCTGTTAATATTAGTAATGATGGTATTTATTAACAGAGACCCAACATAAAGTCAAGATAAGAAGTCCTATCTCATCTCAGCCTACCATGAGTACAGAACTTTGCAGCATTTGACCAGACTCATGTAAGATAGATATTTGGGGGAGAGCAAGAGAAAGAGAGACAGAGATAGAGAGACAGAGACTTGGGCAGACGGACAGAGTCTGTAGTTTGGTGTTGAAGTGATGATCGTGGTGATACTCTCAAAGCTATAGCAGCTGGAGTCAGGCAGGACCACAGCAGCTGGTAGTCTGAGCCTGTAGCAGCATAATCAAGAGCTGATTCAGGCCTGGTTTTGACCTGATCCAGCTCTGACTATAAGCCTTATCAAAAGGAAAGTTTTAAGCTTGCTCCTGAGATAGAAAGG
Organism: Thalassoma bifasciatum; assembly: GCA_008086565.1. NCBI lineage: Eukaryota > Metazoa > Chordata > Actinopteri > Labriformes > Labridae > Thalassoma > Thalassoma bifasciatum. Next base: position 21,852 of record RPOG01004685.1, read on the forward strand.
GTGTCTGCCCCCCGGACCTCAACCAGTAAATGACTCCAAAGAAGAGGAGCTTGATAACTAAAGGCTCGACCTCCCGCGCTACTGTTAAAGACCGTATGCACGACGAGCAGGCCTGCATGCAGATAATGTAGAACTATGAGCTGTTTAAGATAAGATGGCCTGATGCCATGAAAAGCTTTGTAAGTCAGAGGAAGATGAAGAACCAGCTGAACCAGGTGAAGAGTCCTCTTTGACTTGTTAGAGGAGCCTGATGAAAGAGTTAGCTAATAACTGATCTAATTAATCTAATTACTGTAGATTCCAGTGTATTTAGTCAGCAGCCCAGAGCCAGAGAGAGCTTCAGTTTTAATCAGCTGGTTGCACTGAATAAGTTTTAATGTTTGTTTGTGTTTGTGCAGTATGTAGGAGAGAGTGAGCGGGCCGTCCGGCAGGTCTTCCAGAGAGGACGAAACTCAGCTCCTTGTGTCATTTTCTTTGATGAGATCGATGCTCTGTGTCCACGCCGTTCAGGCCACGAGGTGAGAGCTCTGGATGGTAACTGATCGACCTCACAATTTTTTGCCAGCACTGCCTGAGGGCCACACTAAAGCCATTCAATTCCATCATTCTCTGCTTCATAAAAAATGAATTTGTGGGAAATAACATTTAGATTACTTCCCAAATAATTTTCTAACATTCACATACACTTTTTAATGCTTCCATAAAAAGCATTTGTTGTATCATTTGAAAACAGAACATATTTTTTAATCACCGTCATAACCAAGGAATACATTGCAGAATTAAAACACAAAGTGCAAAGACAACCATCATGTTTGTAATGACTGCAGTTAGAAATGTTTTTACACAGCTCTCCTTTTTCACGTAATGTTTGAAGTAAGTATGTAACCTTGTGAATGGGCACAGACTCACCTACACATGGCTCAGTTACAGTCTTAATGAGACACCTGTGTGTGCAGAGCTGCTGTGTTTCTGAATGTGAACACAAACTAAATCACTTTTGCCCTCCCTGTATTCATTGATGTGTGTTTAAAAACAACAACATGAGTAAAAATAGACATATTTGGGATCAAGGAAATCAGGAAAATGGTTTAATACAAATGTTGGCACAAAAATCTTTAGATCTCAGATCATCATTGCTCATCTTCAGTCTCATAGCTTTGTTTACCCTGGAGAATCCAACAGTAGTTGTACTATTAACTATTACAATGATCTTCCTTGATTTTAAAACAGCTGTAACTTTGTAGATTTTGCTACTCAACCTAATTTGCGAAATTGATTGCACTTTGTTGATTCCAGAATTTTTAGTGAGGGCAGAATCCTCAGCTTACATTGAGTTATCATTAGACTCCATTTAAAGAATGACAGGCTATAAAAATAGTTTTATAGTGCATCATTAAACAGGAATGAAGTTATCAAATGTTGAGGCCTCTCCTCCTCAAATAGAAACATTTAAAATTGGTGAAAAGGAAAACGGTCTGTTGTATTTTTCTTTGGTTTACATGGTCTATCAGCTGCCTCTTCCCCACTGGTCCTTGAGCTCATCTGTTCATGTCTGACCTGGGTTTGTTTTCTGTGCAGTCTGGAGCCAGTGTGAGAGTAGTGAACCAGCTCCTCACAGAGATGGACGGCCTGGAGACCCGACGGCAGGTCTTCATCATGGCTGCGACAAACAGACCAGGTACAGTTCCAGCTTCAGATCCAGCCTCAGTCAGACCAGAGAGCTGCTGCTGTTCAGGGGCTGCTGTGTTTCAGGAGAATGGGAAACCACTGGAGATGTGTTGGAATCTGTTTGTATCTTTCTCCGCTGAATGATCCCACCACTCCTCTGAAGTGTGTTGACCTGTAGTAACTCTGATCAGGAAAGATTTGCTATAAATCATGAAAGTTGGAGATGTCCAGGCCTGATGGTTTTAAGAAACTATTGTTTTTAAATGAATCTGCTACTAACAAAGTTTAAAGTATGTCTAAAATCTGTCTGGGGCCATTTTCTGTGCTTTATCACACTTTTGTCCTTTTGAGCTGATTGTAAAGTACTTCTCCGGTAACCTATCATAACTTTTACTTGGAACTGAGTTGTGATAGGAAGAGAATCTAAATACTTTCTCAGACAAAGATGAATGACTGAATTCCACGTCTTTCTGCCTGTGCCTCCTCCTGTCAGATATCATCGACCCTGCTGTACTGAGGCCTGGTCGTCTGGATAAAACCTTGTATGTGGGTTTACCTCCTGCTGAAGACCGCCACGCCATCCTGCTCACCATTACTAAGGTACATCTGGAGTCTGATGTTGTTTAAAAACGTAGTTCATGTGCACATAAAATCCAGCATTTCTCTTCTCTGTCGTGAAGTAAGAAAGTCTAGTAAAATGAAAACATATTCCTTTTCCTTCTAAATATACTGGATAAATATACTCATGCATTGACTGCAGACTGGTTTGGGATCAACATGCTCTTTTCATGTTTGTGGGATGGATGTTTCACCTTCAGCATAAAGGGCACTACCCATAACTATTTGTTGTTATTTAATGGGTCCAGAAAATTTCATAAATCCTGTTTCACTTCCATGGCTGCATGGCAGTGTCTTAAGGTTCAACAGAGTGACAACAGAAGGACAACCAACCAAAATTAAATAAATCAACAGAAAAAAATTAAATAGTGCTGCTCCATTTGAAAAGAAAAAAAATGGGTTGGTTTCCAACTTCCACATGGATGTTGGGACCACCATTTTGGGTTGGTTTTAACTTTAACACTGAAGGGTTTCCGGAGTTTTTCAAACATGCTGTTGGGGCATTCTGGATGCATATTATGTTTGTCTAATGGCTCTAAGGTTGACACTGTCTGATTTAAAGGCAGGGTATGAAGAAATTTTCGATAGGTTTCTTTTCTTTGTTTACAAACTCCTCTCCTCCTCTGTGGCTCAGCGTCAGCAGCTGCGCATGCTCACTGCCTCCAACCGTAGCTAATTGCACGGCTAACAGTTGTAGCTTTGCAAACATACCATAGACAGTAAAAAACAGCCCTGCAAGCACCAGGAGCATCACTGAGAGAGACTCGAGAGCCGTACACCTGACTTCCTGCAGGTAGATGAGATACACTGGTCATCGCCTATAAACACTCCTGCTCTCTGCCCAGAAGCGTCCCGAGCTCAACCAAAAGATTAACACAACAGGCTAGGAGGGGTCTATAAGGGGTTGAGGCACACACAGACACTGATACACAAGTACAGGGGCCCAGGGACACGATTGAGCAGGATTATTCCTGTTAAAACTAAATTTGAAATTTTTAAGAAAATTCTGCATTCTCTACCTTTAACCAATGGGTGGTTCTGGATCAGTTAATATCTTTCCAATTTTGTGTAGTACACTTTTTGAAGACAGCAGACTGGTCAAAATATTTGCATCCATTGTAATATGTTGCTAACAGAGACAACTCCGGGGTCCAGTTTGATCTGCTGATGATTGTCTTAATGATAGTTCTTACCTCGTCCCAATATATTTTCATTTTCCTGCTTCCCCTCATACAATGTACTAATGTTCCTTTGGACTCTGTACATTTTACTCATGTGTCTAAGATGTTCGTATTATACACACACACGCACAAGCCGTCTAAATTTATGTTCTAAGACAACTTTTTGAAGACATTATGTGAGCTTTAGCATAAGCACTTTCTCAGTCCTACTCTGTGATGTAAAGCAACAAGTAATGATTCCATGCGATTACATTTTTTAGGTGATGTCACAGATGCATTATATATCAGCAGCCTATAGAACTCTGAGATGAGACTTTTGCTTAAACAATTCTTTGTCATCATTTTTTTCTAGAGAGATCTGAGGAAGCCAGTCAGGATTACTTTGATTTGCTTTCATGAAACTTCACATTAGAAGATATTCGAGATAATGTTGGGTTTTTTTTTTAATCAGTATTGCGTTTAGATTCCAGCTCCCTGCATATTTGTTTCATTATTCACTCTATATAATAGATTTTAGGCCAAAACCCTTAAAAAGTGCTGCTAAACAATCAACTTTGAAACTGCTGGGTGGTTTTACTGGGACTGCTCCCAGCTTTGTGCCCTCGTCTTGTTTGTCTGGGTTAATAAGGCAGCGTACCTCCAGTCCCCTTGGTATCTCTGCTGTGTCCCATCAGCCCCTCCTTCTTTGGATGCATGAACATGAAATGTTGAGGATTTGAATTGATTTGAGGTTTGTGTCTGACAGGGGGGGACCAAACCACGGCTGGAGCAAGACTTGGATCTTAGAGAGGTAGCCTTCGATGAGCGCTGTGACTGCTTCACGTGAGTCCTGCTGGGAATGTCCAGCTGTCCTCAGACATGAAAACAACCTCTGCTTTGACTCCAGCTGTCAGACATGTTTCTATTGGCTCTGCTCGCCAAGATTTGACCTCTATGTCGGTTTGAATTTGAAAATCAGCCCTGATAACCAGGACAGACTAATGGACCTGTGTGCGTGTGTGTGTGTGTGTGTGTGTGTGTGTGTGTGTGTGTGTGTTTGCAGCGGGGCTGACCTGACCGCATTAGTAAGGGAAGCTTCTCTTAACGCCCTGAGGGCCCATATGAAGTCCCAGAATTCATCAGCCTCTTGTTCTGGTACGTTTTCCACTATGTCTATTCTGTAAGTAGAGTGTAACCTGTTAAACCACAGAGAAGCAGAAGCAGTGACAGGAAGGACTTAGCAATATGACTCATGAGAGCAAAGCTTAGTTTCTTTCTGTTAAATAAGAAATTAAATGATAAAAAAGTGACATGAATATGGTCATCATAAGACAAAGACATGTCATGTATAATCCGGATTGATTGAACCTAAATTCTACTCTTGAGGATCATTTTTTCATCAGCAATTTCCCACATTGTCTCTTTGTATATTCACTTTTTGTATGTGTAGACTTCAATAACAGACCACAGAAGTGGTGAGATGCTGCGAATTAGAGGACGGAAGTAACATACAAAATGATATATGGGACAAAATGGCTTTCTTCATTCAGCTGAGTGTTTCTTTCATTGTTTCACACAGGTCACACATTCTCTTCTGGCTCTGTCACTGAAATCCGAGTCAGTAGACAAAACTTTGATGATGCCTTCAAGAAAGTTCGTCCATCTGTGTCGAAAAAGGTAAGACTGTTGTGTGTGAACTGCACCATGCAACCCTCAGCCAGGCCAGGTTTACAAAAGTACAGCTGACGGGCTCAGGTTCTTGTGGAGTCGCCCCAAAAGCTTGGCGCAGAGCAGGTGGGATACATATTCTCAAGAAGAGTCCTTAAACTTGAGGCAGTTCAGGTTTATATCTTTTCTTAATGCAAACTACTCTGAGTTATGGTGCAGAAGGCAGGTATCTGGGGACCTGCAGGGTGTTTAGAGCATAGCAGAGTGATATGGCACCAGATTCAGGCAGCAAGGAAAGAGGACAGACCCACATGTGGCACTTTCAGATCTGGCCAATGCATTCAGTTTGGTACCGCTCTGCTTTATTTGGAGTGCATTTGACTTTTTAAAGCCCTAGAGGTAGTAGTAAACTTCAAACATATTAGAGGGTGTGTCTGTAGATTTCACAACAGACTTAAAGTAGCCAGAAGTGGACATCAGGGCAGGAGGTGTACCATTTTCTTTTAGTAATGTACTTATTAGGGCTCTAAGTCTCCACTGGTTAGGGCCTAAATGACATGACACTGATGAGCACAGCAGTGCCAGGTACCAAAAGATTATTAGAAGGATTAAACGAGGATCTTAGAGAGGCCAGGATGAAGTTTAAACTCAGTGAGTCCAGATGTATCATTGTTTGTAATGTTTAACCGCAAACCTCACTCTTTAACACTAAGCCTTTAAGAGATCTCATTATCTTGTTCATCTTTAAACTCTCTGTAGAAAGCTTGCAATCCATAACTTGTACAGCTGTCTTCAGCTCTTACATAATCAAACAGCTGTGGTATTTAAGTTCTTCAAAAAGAAAGTGGAAGATTTCTTCTTCTGTGATCAAAGACTGGGCCTCACAGCTCCCAGCAGTAAAGTTTGAAGGACTTACTGTCCCTCAACCTCTCCAGGAAAACCAGTCAGACCGGTTTCCTTAAACACTGACATTAAACAGCTTCCCATCATGCTGTACTGTTAGGAAATAATTAAAAGCTTGTGGTATTTCAGAGGTGACACTCATGAGCAATGACAAATGACAGTCAGTGTGTCAGAGTGAAGCCTCAGCTGTAACACTCACTCCTCTGTGGTCTGTCAGGAAGTGGTGGGAGCTCAGTGTGTTCGTTAACCTCTGATGTGTCTGTGTTTCCTGTGTAGGACCAGAGGATGTACGAGCTGCTCAGAGAGTCCCTCAGCAGATAAGAGAGACCGGAGGACAAACTTTTACACTGACTGTTTATTTGGAAATGATATAAATGTCTAAAGATGATCATAGATCGTTTCTACTCATTGATGTTTGTAATAAAAGTGTTGATGCAAACGCAAAATCTTTGCAGTGAAAACCCCTGAGTTTTATCATTTTGAGTCTATCAACAGATGAGTTCCTGAAGCTTTTCTGTCCAACTGTTTAAAGCAGGACTGCCCAGACCTTTTTTCAAAGAAACCTCATTTCAGTTCTGTTCACTGTTCTGACATTTTTTAGACCCAAATATTTCTGATCCTGTTTTCTAGACTTTCTGCTGCATTTCATAACTTTAATCTGGTCTTGAACCTCTGATGAGTTTTTTGAACTCTCACATTTCCACCACCTGATAAATCCATTTATTTAAAGACGTCAGCTGTAAGAGTTGTTGAGTTTCTGCTGAGTGTTCAGAGCTTTGGCTTCATACAAGCAGACTCTCTGTGAACAGTCCTGACAGGGGTTAGAGAGGAGACCTTACAGGTGAGACTTTGGTTTGTGACCCTGACAGAAAATGAACATGTACACATCATTTGGATCATGATTCTTTTCAGAGATATAAGTAATACACTGTAAGATATGAGCTGGGGGCTGTATGAAAATGGATCCCAGGACTTCGGACATGTCTATTTGCAACTGTGTCTTTATCAAACCTTTGATCGTGCATCATGTTGCATGTCAAATGGATGGCCACTGGGTGGCAGCGTACGAGATAACGTCAGGGTCATGATTTATCACTTCAACTTAAGAAAAAATTCAGGGAGAACAGTCTGCATTATGGTTGAATTAATATATTTTGAGAACCTCAGACAAAACAACACAGTCAATGCTGTCTAAAAGAACAGCCCATTAAGTCTTTGCTTTATCACTTTTATTGGCTCCAAATTGTGCAAAGTTAATCAATGGATATAAATATGATCGTGAGAATTCATATTTGGCATACAGTATTTTCATCAGCTAAAGTGAATAAATTTATCAGATTTAAGACTCCATGGAACATGGAAACGCTGAGGCACTAATGGGTAAGACTCTCTCCTCTCAAATACTCCAAACCTTTAAGTGACTTTTTCTGAGTGTTCCAGTCATTGTGAGTTGATGGAAGGACTGCTGTCTGTAAAACATTGTTGGTCATAAAATCAACCTGTTCAGTTTTATCACTGAAGACAGGAACAAAGGGTCACAGGCTCAAAAGGGTTAACTTCTTTTTACTGAGCCAAAAATCAACCAGTACAAGCCTCTCCATTCACTTTTATCAGACAGAGTCTGGCTCAGTTCATAGGGACGGATGTTAATCCACTCAGAATTCATGTTTGGTCCGCAAGAAAACTAACACACACACACACACACACACACACACACACATACATGCAACACTCAAACTCAAACACACACACAGTGTGACCTGTGGCAAAGCTGCCATCTTGATATTGACCTTTCACTTTCGAAGCCGAGAGAAGGCAAAGGAGTTTCTCTGTGAGTTCATTCATGTGGCCTCTGAAACAGACGACAGTGGATTGTATAAAAACTTATCTGAACATGTTTCACTGGCAGTGCATGGGTCTTATTTGCTCAATTCTAGGGCTGGTTGCACAAACACATTTTCATCTGATCATCCTAGTCAGGTGACTTGGCTTTTTGTTTAATGAATCTGCCACAAATAAAAGCAACCACAAAAATAAAGACTGCTTTGTTCTTCTGGTGAGCGTTTGAGGTGCATCTATGGTTCTGCGTAGCTTCAGTGTTTTTGCAAACAGCCCCAGGCTCTGCCTATGATCTCACTAACACTAACTCCTGAACTCGAACCCAGCGCCACTTTCTGATCTGAATAAAGAAGAACTAAAAACATTTTCTCCTTTGGAGGAAAAGCAGTAAAGCACTCAACTAAACACTCTCCACCCTTTTTCCACNTGCTGCAGCTTTGTTCCAGGGACACAGAGGTGAAGTTATTCCTGTTTGACATCTCCCTTCAGCTTTCTCTTCACTCTGGAATAGGGGCTGAGTGCGTCGTCCATGATGAAGTCGTACAGGACCTTCATCCATGAGGAGTACTGAGGCAGGTCATCATAATACTCCGCTGCAATCTTCTTCACCTGGAACAACAGAGGCATGTTTGAAACACATCACTGACACTAACTATCATGCTCTTTCTTCTGGAATGACCCTTCTCACAAATGCATCTTCATTAAAGAATTGTGAACATTTAATGATTGTCAAAAAGCAAACAGACAATGTCCATTTTCTCTCTCTTGAATATACTCTTCATAGCTTCTAGTTGCCAAGCGCTGCTTGAGTAGTCACTCATTGCAGCAGCTCTCTCTTAGTAATTCTTATGTTTTCCTTTTTTCCTCATCTTTTAGCCATTTTTGTATTTTGACTCTATAACTAATTTCTATGGCAAAATAGAAAGTGCTTCATTGAACTGAAGCTGAACATCTGAAAGGCAGACATCTGAAAAAATTTATTTGCATTCAGAGGAAGAATTTCTGATTTAGATTTCATAATCTGCAACTCTTCTTTTGGCAATGTGGAAAGCAACATTACATTTGATTATCACTTGCAGAGAGCAGGAGAGCCAGTGTTGCTGTCTTCATAGAGGTAGACCTGATGCAGATGTATCAGTAAGAGCCACAGTTCAACAAGTGTCTGCTTGAGGCTGGCTGCAGAGGGGAAACCATATTCACACCAAGACAAAAATAGACAAAAAAAAACAGACTTTTACAGTTTAAAAATCACATTACAGCTTGGTTCTAAAAACAGCTTGGGTCGGATTCCTCATTTCACAGTTGGCCCACGCAGTAAGGGGGTGAATTCTTTTCCAACTCAGCAATTTAGAGGGTATCAAGATCTCCAGTTTGTCTGACACACTACAACTGTTAGGAGGAGACTCAAAGCCCACCTCATGAGTCAGCAATTATGGCCCCTTCTGATGATTGGCTGGGACATCACTCATCTGTTCTTAAGACAGAGGCTACCTCCATACAGACAACATAATGATAACACTGAAGGAGACTGAACAAACTGGTGAAGAAGGCCAGCTCTGTCCTGAGAATGGTCCTTGTCACCATACAATAAATTCACTGGATGACTGATTGTAGTCTCTGTAACCTACCACATCTTTTTCTGAAATGCTGTTTTGAAGCAACTCATTGATAGAGGCAATACTGGAAACGGGGAGGGCTTTGAGCCTCCACACGAACAGCCAATGGGCACCCACCTGTCAATCTGCTAAGCTGGGGCTCTGATTTGAGAACCTCATCACCTTTACATCTCCTAAAGTCTAAAGTGCTGTGTCAAGAATCAACCTTCATCTAGCTTTTTCCAATAGAGAAATCAGACACTGTTTATACCAGGCAATGAACATGTTCAATTCTGCTGTGAAAACAGCTTTTTGGGTTGGTGGATATGTGACTTCCAGTACTTCTGGAGCCAGCCTCCTGTGGACACTAAACAATATTTAATAATGAACAATAACACTTATTTTCTTGTTTGCAGCTGTTACTCTATACATTTCACAGCTGGACGCATAAAGGAGTATCTTATCTTATAGCTAATGTTATCTAACTTTAGTCATTTTAAATAGTTCAAAATTGGTCTGCAAAAACAAAAGTTTGATGTTGTCTAAATGTTAGCTGGCATACAGAGACCTTCAGTGGACAAAACTTCACAAAAAACACCTAAATGTGGAAATGTAAGCTCTTCTAATGAAAAACACCACAGCCTTTTGAAGAACTGATCAACTTCTAAGAAATACAGACATGCAATGAATGGACTTCATTATCAGTTTCAGTCTTTTACAGCGTTACACACTGCTGGTTTTATAACTACTGCTTACAGCGCATAATCGTTTTATGCTGTGTCATAACTTGACTGCAAAAGTTTAATGGCATTCTACCTGACAGCCTTGAGGGGGTGAGACCACTGAACAGGTATGACAGAACCAAGATTTAGAAAGGAAAGACTCAGACATAAGCTGTGGAGCCTTGTGTAACACTGACACCACCTCTTTAAGAAAATTTAGCTCAGCTGCATGCCTGAACAAATTTACTCCACCCGAGAGTTTCTTTAACACGGCAAGTTATGCAGTGATGTTTAACTTCTTCCCACACGCCTCAAACACCACATCAAAAACTCAATGATCACCCACAGCAAACAGTGATGCCATCAACAGACACCAGACACATATTAATAGTGAAGTTCACTGTTAAAAAACGGCTCCCTCAATTATAATGTGTGCTTTAGAAATATCCAAAAGAATATTCAAACAGAATTAACACTTCAACCAGAGGTCCCTGAGACATGCTCTCTGTCCAAACACAAGCTCTGGACACAGTCATGGCCTCACACTAACAGCCCACTCAATGAACACTCCTGTCTGCTTTCACTCTGCTCCCTCTGAGGAGATCACAGCTCATTGGTTGAAAAACCAAAGGATGGGGCAAAATGAAAAAAACAACATGATGCAGCACAACTGTACAGTGAACAGAGCAGCAGGAACATCTGTGTTAGAACTCTGAAACAATCAGGGAACACTTCATGCCTCCCACTCACTGCTTTTACCTAACCAACATCTTTCACTGTCCTGCCAAAAAAAGTTTTTTTGAAACCCTAACTGCCCTTTGTGTATAAGTGTGTATGTGTGTGTGTGTGTGTGTACCATGGGCAGCCTCCGTCCAGGGATGCTGGGGAAGTCGTGGTGCTCGTTGTGGTAGCCCACGTTGAAGGTGAGCAGGTTGAGGGAGCCGTAGTAGGAGTAGGTCTCGTGGCCCTTGAGGAACATGTAATGCTCAGCTATGAAGTGACCAGAGATGGGGTGCAGGCCCATCCCCAGCATGGATCCGGCTAACATGTAGACCACAGGCTTGGCCCCCCACAACCAGTAGAGCAGGACGTCAAAGGTGAGTTGAATGGCCACGTTCATCACCTCCAGCTGAGTGATGGGTTTGGGGTTGATGCAGAGAGGCCGGATGGCGTAAAACAGCGGTTGCAGAATAATCCAGATGAATTTGCGAAAGCGGGTGCAGAAGAACCAGCCTTCGAATTCTGTGGGGATGTCTACGTCCACCCCGTCTCCCCCCAGGTACCGGTGATGGTCCAGGTGGTAGCGTTTGAAAGAGGCAGAGTAGGGCAGACCGATGGGCAGGTTGGCAAACATGGCAAAGTAGCGGTTCCACATGGCTTTGTTGTTTCCAAAGGCCGTGTTGTGGGAGATCTCGTGAATAGCAAGCGTCATTGAGTGGTTGATGCAGCTCCCAAAGGCATAAGTCCAAAACAAAACCCATTTCCAGTCCAAGTCTTTGACCAGGTAAAAAGCTAAAAACTGAATAGCCACCATCATGCATACAATCCACTTCAGCCTTCGGTCAGGACCCATCAACGACTTGATCTCTGGGTATTTAGCTGTGAAGAGAAAAAAGGATCCTTAATGAGTGTATTGATTGGAATTGTGGGCAACTCACTTATTAAATTTAAGTAAAGTTCCATTATTAGGGCCCATGCCTGACCACTGGGTTTACAAAGGCCCTCTTAGAAACCTAAGGATTATCCTCCTGTCCTGTTCTTTCTTTCTTTCTTTTGCACCTTAAACCCCAACTTGTTTCAAACCTCACAAAACTTGGTCACACAGAAAAATTCATGAATCCAGTGTTTTTGTAATGGCACATGCTGCATGGTGCCTCCTTGTTCAGAAAAAACACAACCATGCTAGTCAAAATAACCATGTTTACTACAGTGCAATATGTAATATGTAAACCACAACAATGGTTGACCACTGCTTACACATAAGGAATCATTGATTTGAGAAATATTCATGATTAGGGAACTGATGGCCCATATATTTCTATCTCAAGGTTCACACTTAGCAATGTCTGGGGACAGTTGGTCATTAAATGATGAAACTTCTGCACCCAAACCTGTGAAATTGTTGTAGATAATGCATATATGAACAATACATTATTACTATATTACTTTACATAACTTTAACCCATCACAAAACCATCAAGCATGAAAGGTTTGAAATCCATAAAATGTTTGAGGTAAGAGGTTTGTACTCTAATATAAACATATTGATTCAAAATGGCATGCAGTAAGTCATAAAAATCAAATAAAACTAAAGCACAGTATGGTCAAACAAACATTGTTCCTGGTAATTGCTATCACAAAACTTTTATACCACCATTTTATATCATTCAGTGTGGTCTGTCAGATCAGGTGCATGAGTCAAACTGCATTTCTTTTCATAAGTACAGGTGCAAGTTTTTCAGGCTGCTTCTGAGCAGAATTCTGAAACCACTGATGTGGTTTGAAGACCAGCAGGGACAATATTTGCTAACAGCAGATAGAGTTTGACCTCTGACACCGATTGTTCTGTCTCAGCAAGATATGGAGGTGTACTGCAAAGACGTAATTATGCAGTAAAGTGGCTTATCAAATCTGTCTTATCGTAACCACTGATAGCTGAGCCAAGAACAGTATAAACATGACGGGGCGCCCGGACTGATTTGCTGAAGGTGTCTCTCAGTCCTATCCCGTAATAGAGCAGTAAACTCTGTAGAAGCGTGAATCATCCAACAAATCACAGCATCACTTCCATACTGGTCAGGAATGTAGAGTGTTTATATTTCATTGTGTATGAGGACAATAAGCTTACATGTTTCGTATGATTAAGGGCTGACTTGACTGATAGGCACACGCACTGCAGCTGTCAGTGAGGCCAGAGCTCTGGAAGTTATTCTGAGACAGCAGTCCCAACATGGCCAACAGTATGGAGTAAAAGCTCTTAAAAACTAAGACTAGGAGCTGATGGTTGATCTCACAGAGACAATCACATATCATACACTGTAATGTATGGTGCTGGCATGAACAAACATCCTGAGGGATAGTGTCTGCTTCACTCTGTTGAACAGTGTACATATGTTACGAGGTCAGCATTATGAAAGCTGCAGAACAAACCTGGATGAACTTAGTTGTGCGCTTATGCAATAAAATCTGTTGGAAGCTTTTAAGTGTTGTACTTTGGCCTGTAGATTTATTATATTTTTGTAAAACTGATTAAATTGTGATCTACTTTTAACTTTTTGTTACCCGAGTGCTTTTACACACCTTTGTTATAGTGAAGAAAATTAATTCTAAACCTTATTATCTGTTGTGACTCTTTGTGACTAACAAGTACAGTTACAGCCTCACTGGTTTTGGAGTTTCACTGCTTGAAATCGTCCTCTGCTGAAGTCAGATAGCACAGAGGTAAATAATTGAACTCAGTGGATGGCCCAGCTGTGAATGTGTATCTCAATCCTTGGTTCAGGTTTCAATGGAGTCCATGGGAACACATAGTACTGATCAGTTAACCAGAGTGTGTGTGAAGTGTAAAACCAAAAAGACGTAGGAGATTCAAAAGCTTTGAAGAAAATGTCCAGCACTAAGTCCTGGTCCCACAGGGCTGATGACCTGACATTCATTCAGAGGCATTTCTTCACAGACCTCCCTATTGTGTCAGATTAAGAACACAAAAAGCTTCTAGTCCAAACACACACTGTTTTCTCAACTGACATGCTCATTTTTAAATTATTTCTTGGTAAGCGTTCCTACAATAAGAACATGTTGGATTGTAGTCAACAGGAGACTGTCCATGTCATAAACTACAACATCATGCAACCATTTTCACAATCACTTTCAACCTGTTTCCTCTTTGAAAGAAAATTACACCTTAAACTGAACCACTAATTAGACCATTGGTATCCATAGTTAAAAAAATCATCTTTGAGTCACTGAACAGAAAACAAATCAGTTTGAATTTTGGCAAAAAATTACAAATCTGATACATGTAAATTTACCATTATAATGTGGCTACAAACTGTCATGGGGTTTTGACCAATCAGGTGTAAGCATCTTACACAACCAGAAAATCAGCAGGAGAGCTGGGTACGTTTTAATAATAAACTTTAATGTTATGAGCAGCGTTTACCCTTCTGAGAGGTTTCTTGGTCCACAGTTCAAGGACTATGTCTTTTTTCCTCTTTGACAAGAGAAACTATAAAGGTATTGTGAACTGATAGCCATGGATGGTTGAAAATAAATACAATCCATCCTTGATGTATTTTCAATAAATGATATAACTTTTGGTGTAATATTAAAAAAGACTTGATGCTCTGCACTTAACATACCTCTGTGCCTTTTCACATCTTTCATTAATAAAAAATGACACTGCAATCTCCCCGCAAACATGTTACAATGTCCAGATGTACCCATTATTTGTTTTTGTTTTTTTTTAAAAAGAGTCAAGTTTAAGAATGAGTCATGATTTCAGGTTTTATGCTCGTGTGATTGTTAAGCCAGACTTTTCTAGGGTCCGTAAAAACCTTTACACCTCTGCTTGGTGACACTTTAAATCGACTTAGCTGTGTGTGTGTGTTTGAATGTGTGTGTGTGTCTGTTGTGATGTATGTATAGGCGTTGTCTCAGGCTCCTGTTAGACCGTTACAGCAGCCCAAATACCAACAGAGGCTCAGTAACAGTCTATAACTTGTGACCAGATCAGGGAGTGGCGACAGGACCGATGTTAACTAACTCTGCTTACACACTGAACGACCATGTAAATGCGTTTCATTAAATAAAAAAGTTGTTTGCAGTTCGCTTAGCTTCTCACGCTTTAATCCTGACTGTTTGGAACATGCTGTGTTGGCTGAAGGCAGACTTTAACACCACCTCTGTTAGCTAACACCTACACGTAGCAGCACATACATAACCGGATAAGGAACCGTTAGCTTCAGTAACGTTGACGGACAAAGCCAGTCTCTTAAACATAATATGTAAATGTCTGCATCTATAAAATGTGTCCTGACAAATTTAACACAACAGATTAAGCTAAATGAAGACACAGCTCCATCACCACAGTAGGTGAAAGTTAACAAAAGGCTGTTTGAAACGTGCTAACAGATGAGCTAGCTCACCCAGGATCTCCTTCCTCCTGTCGGCGTGTGGCTGCTCCGTGTACACCCACTCATAGTCTTCACGGGCGACCCTGTTCCCCATCTTTGAGATTAGGCTTCAAATCAGCGTTCTTGAACGAAAAAGCGTTGAATAAGTGTAACTGAAGTTTTCAGAGTAACTTGGGGGGCTCCCTTGTCCCTGTCGGCTGATGTGTCTCCGCTGTCTGCGCAGACCGAACAGTAGGCGGCTCTGCTCAGCCGCGGTAGCTGCTCCGCCCCCGGCCCCGGCCCCGGCCCCGGCAGGCCCAGCCCCACCACAGCACCGCGGTTACATAACAGTAACCACTTCAGTCATACAGCACCTTTGAAAACACAGTTTTAAATGGGTTTAAACAGACTCAAGTGTGGCAGAGAATAGGGGGAGAAGAAGAACGAGCATATTACAGAAAGAGAAAAGCACTCAAGGTTTGATGGACTTTTAAACAGGAAACAGTTATGGACACAATTCAGCAAAGGTGGTTGTGTTTCTGGATCTGCCATGTAACCCAAGACAAGTGTTCAGAGGGACTGAGGTCAGGTACCTGACTGTCCACACCTGGGGTTACCAGGGACTCAAAACATGAGTTAATGGAAACAGCAGAATGAGCTGCTCAGCATTGACAAAGAAAAAAACAAGCTTGCCATTAGAACACGATTAATTACTAAGGACAACTGTTAAAACAAAGAAATAATCCACCCAACAAGAATTTACCTTCTTTTGCTTCTTTTTAAATGTACAAGCAATCATACTGTTCTTGTTGTGAATTTATCTGCTAAATCAGCTTTTTTTGCAAACTGAGCAGCACGCTAAGTATGACATGGCACATTTGTACTATTTTCTGACAGACATTTAATTTACTGCGACCATTTGCACTCCCCCCTTGAAACAGTTGCAGGCATGAAAACTTAAATATAGGGAAAACAAACTGTCTTGCCAATGGCTTTGTTTTTGGCTGTTGTGGGGCCTCACCCTCAGCCTCAGAGGCTTTCAGACAGTTCATGCTGTGTATGGTCCAGAGCGTGGTGCTGTGTGTGTAAATTGTTGATGAAAACCAGTTTTGATTGTTTGCAAGCCATTCAAACCCATTTGAATTGAAAATACTGTAAATTGCAGGGAAAAATCCTCCTGATGGATGTATATTTCTGTCACCTTGATTCCAGCAACACATTTCAAACACTCAGGATAAGGCCATGTTTACCCTCCTGTGTGTTTAGCTCTTCTTTGAACCGCACTCTGGTAATGTTTGTGAAGACAGGAGACCAGTTTCTGGAGCTTGGACGGCGAAGTTCCATTCTTGCCCAATGGAGGATTTCAGTTTCTCAAAGTTTGGGGTCTCTTTCAATGAACTTTATCTTAATTGTGGTGTCATAACTCTCCAAATGTTTTTAGGACATGAAAAAAATCAGACCAGCACCTGCACTCTACAGAAGAGAGCAAATTCATTATAAAACTTTTTTTCTTTCTCTGAACCTCCATGAAATCCCTTAAAATAGGTTTAATAGTCTTCAAGATTTGCAGTGCGTATAAAACTACAGTGTGTAAATACATCAGTTTTACCCCAAATAATCTAGAGCAGAGGCCAATACAGAAATATTTGACAAATATATCTGACTGTGTGCAAGCATCTACCTGCAGTTTTGCACAGTTCTTGTCTCACACAGCACGACACAGCTACGCATGGCTAGAGAACCTGTTGAAGTTTGAGAAATCTCATGGCATTAATAACACCCTGGACACTGAGATCGTTCCAAAGTCTGATACTAAGATGTAGTAGGAGGAGACTCACATCCTGATTGTGGAGGGCTTTCTGCTTTTCCCTTGATCAACGAACCTTTGATCAACGTGCTGAACCAGCGTTACTTCATTTCCATCCTGTACAAAGAATGCAAAAAGAGGAGGTGCTCCAGGAACTACACGGTTCCAGACCCCCAGGCCTGTTTGATGGTCACGTCTGGCCCATGGACTTGAAACACAAGAACACAAGTACTTCAAACACACACATCTAGGGTGTAATGCATTCGATATTTATGCATTTTGTGTTTTTCTTTTATAATTTTCATCTAATTCTTTTAAGTGGACCATATATTTTGGAGTAAAATACCATGAGTAGAAGTTACCACTATTAATTAGTTCACACGGTGGCCATGTTTTTCCCCCTTGTCCTTATAGCTGAGCACTGTGTCCGTCAGGGGACGGTCCCGTCTCCCTTCCTCTTCACCCTCTACACCACAGACTTCAACTACAACACTGTCCTGCCACCTTCAAACATTTTTGATGACTCGGCTGTGGTTGGGTCCGTCATCAAAGGTGAGGAAGGTGAAACAGAGCTGTGGTGACTTTGTTGAGTGGTGCGAGCAGAACCACTTTCTTCTCAACGTGTTGAACACCAAGAAAATGGTGGTGGAATTTAGCAGAAAAGAGACACAGCTGACCCCCTGAATAAATAAAACCTTCAATTAAGGTTTTATTTATTTATTCATTCATTTTATTTATTTATCTATGTTATTTTAATTTTATATATTTATATCTATTCATTCTCTGATCTTAGCCTTCTTTTACACATTTATCTTCTTAGTTTATTTAAGCATGTATTTATATTTTTAAAGGTTTTATGTTTTTATCTTTTTATCCCATTTCCAGTGTTTCCTCAGAGGGGGCCACTCTGTGCTGGGGGGCTGTGCTTGGCTCTGGCTGGGTTGTCTCCTTCTCATGGTCATCAGCTTGGTCAGGTGAGGGGTCTGCAGCTGTCCTTTGCTGCTGTGGGCCCCTCCCTGGCTTGTAGTTAGGTGTTTGTGGGGGTGGAGGCATCCTAGCTGTGGACCTTGTGCAGCCTCCCAGTGCAGATATGGCCTCCTGCGTTTCCTGACCTGGCTCCTCTGTACTCAGCCACATGTTTCTACAGCCTTGTTATCTGTGTGTGAGTGTGTGTGTGTGTGTGTGTGTGTGTGTGTGCGTGTGTGTGTGTGTGTGAATGTGAGTGTGAGTGTGTTTTTATCAGGGTGGGGCTGTGGGTGGGAGGTGGGGGGTGTGGGTGGGATGTGGTGGGGGGTGTGTGAGTGGGATGGGGTGGGGCCTTTTAACATGTAAAGCACTTTGTGCTACATCTTATTGTATGAAAAGTGCTATATAAATAAAGTTTGATTTGATTTGATTTGATTTGAATGGAGATTCAGGGGGTCAGTGTGGACAGAGTGGACAACTGCAAGTACTTGGTGGTGTGCTCAATAAAGTGGACTGGAGCATAAACATGGAGGCCATCTACAAGAAGGGTCTGAGCCGCCTCTACTTCCTGGAGAGGCTGAGGTCTTTGAACGTCTGACGGTGGAGGCAGAGAGGGAGGAGGCTGTCAAAGCTGCGCAGAGTCCCCCACAACGTCCAGCATCCGGTCCACAGTGTACTGGTCAGTCACAGGAGACTGATCCCCCCCATGATGCACCACAGAACAACACAGGACGTCATTCCTGTGGCCATCAGGCTCTGTAACTTCTCCCTTGGAATCACACACTGAGCACTGGACTTTTAACCTGGACACATTTACAGTATCTACCTGTAGACTGCAATCTGCTTGTAAATCTGTGCAAAATCTTAACACATTCAAATGAGCAATATTTGTTAAACACTGGTTGGCATCTGGTTGTGCATGATTCAGCTGGGTTATGTATCACCTGTCTATCAAACTAAGTTTTTCTCCTGCTAATCTGAGTTTAATGAGGATTAGAAGATGTTACTGTTCATCAAGCAGGAAGTTGGGTCATAAATATAGTGGGATGAAAAAAGATACGTGGGTAAGTTAAGTCAAACTTTAATAAGTTTAGTTTTTACATTTGTAACAGTAATGTGTGCAACAAAACCATACAGTTAGCCTCAAGTTGGCCAACCCAAAAGACAATTTTCTTGGTATACACACATGAAATAATTCACAATCTACACTTAAAAGTACATGGAGATTACAGTACAATTTTCTAAACTGAGACGCAG
>RPOG01004686.1:0-41160 GCA_008086565.1 Thalassoma bifasciatum
GAGCTATGTTTCCAGGTTACAAATAATACAATAAGTACATTAGAGAAATTACTGCTTCTAGTGAGGCTGATGTAACTGTGTTCATATAGTTTTGTTAGAGACAGAATATCTGATGTTCTTCATCTACAGAAAGCAGTTCAGCCTCAGACCTTGATAACCGTGTTGATCTTTGACCTCAGGATGTTGGATCATTATAATGTGTGTGTGTTTTTTTTTAATTTGGCACAGCACCAACCTGTCTTGGTCGCAGCGCACATGGAGAAGAAACATTAGCGTCCACATCTGTGCTGATGCTGGGGGTTTGCTGCGTACTCACACTCTCTTTTCCTTCATCCTAATTAATTGGCACTTCGGATCCCGGCTGTATCACTGAGCCTCCTGGTTTTATCTAACACACTAACACACTGACAGCTGCTGCAGTCTCTCAGGCAACAACACAACAAGAATGTATGTGTGTACGTGTGTGTATGTGTGTGTGTGTGTGTGTGTGTGTGTGTGTGTGTGTTGTAATATGGGGGTTGGGTATGACTTGATTGGATGATGCTTTGCTCTGTTTAAAAATAACTTTTTTGAGCGGGATCAACTTGTCAAGCCTCTGGGTCTAGTTGTTTGGTGGTGATACTTTTGTTCTACTTTTATCAATTATCACTGTGCATGGTGAAATGCTAATCTGAAGCACTTTAAAGACAACTGTGATCCTAAGGCTGAAGATCAATTTGCTGTTCTTCCTTGTTTGCATGCACAACCAACTCTTAGAAATAACTTCACATGTACTAGAGTGTCTGCTGAGTCTTCCTGGAGGATATGTGCACTAGAATGCTCTCTGCAATCTCTCGAATGCACACCATGAAATTAAGGCAGTGCATTTTGGAATAACCCTCAGAAGGAAGTCATGGACTTGTGTGTGTGGACTTATGAAGGTGTCACAGTAGTCAAAGCACTAGAACCCCATCCATATGTGTCATTTACCCTTAAAGAAACACCCAATATGTCATTTTGTCTTCTTGAAAAGGAATTTATTAGATATCAGTAGTTGTGAATAATGTACGTTACTCAGTCTCTCAGTTCTCCCAATGTTTGAAGTCTACAAAGCTTATACTGGTGAGTGCAATAAATAATATAGGGTCAAAGGCTGAACAATAACGGTTAAATTCTGGACACACACAAGCAACTTGTTTCCCGTAAAACAAGTACCGTATTTTCTGGACTATAAGGCGCACCTGCATATAAGCCGCACCAGCTAAATTAGGGGGAAACCTACTGATTGTTCCACATATTAGCCACACTCGACTCTAAGCTGCAGGCATGGTTTGAATTAAAACCTGAAACCTGAAAACCTGGCATGACATGTTTGGAAAAATCCAGGACGGAAAATCCAGCGTCACAGTACAGGCCTTTGATCAGTTCAGAACAAGTGAATGAAAAACTTAGAAAATGCTCCTGTGTATGTAAAAACTTTAAGATCACTAATTCACTCATTTGGCTGTCAATCAAAAAGGAGTTCTGCCTCAGACAGATCATCCAATCATCATGCAGAGGCCGAGCATCCGGGCCCACCCACTGCCCCGTTGACCCCCAGAAACACTGAGCATCCGATGGTTGGGACAAAGCCCAGTGTTTATCCAATGACCGTCCAGTTTCAAGCAGTGGAACCACCCACTCTTTGCTTCTCTGTTGAGCCCCAGAGACACTGGGCGTCTGTCTGTGTAAAACACGGACAATGCTGAATGAGGCTGAATGTTTATCCTGGTGATTTAACTTACCGCATACATTTTTATTCATTGCTACTGTTTATTTATGAAATTTTTCAGACAGTGCAAAGCATTTGCTGTGGTAATGGCAAGATATTTTTTCAGTAACCCTGTTATTAGCCACATGTGGATCATAACAATATGCACATGCATGTTAATTGGACAGTCGTGGTGTGCACTGTAAAAAATAAGGCTCCCCTCAAAGCCACTGTGTAATTTGAACCCTGCAGGTGTTTTAATGTTTAAATCCCGTAAGGGTTCCTGCTACCACAGACGGGATTGTAGGGACAGAGATGACTGTAAACGCAAAGTGTCCCATTTATTAACATTTCAGGGGAAAAAAATCTTTCAATCAGTCAAACCTTCACATCTTTGACATGACGAACAACATAAGTGCAGTGCAAAAATAATACAACAGTGGCTTCCAGCGCTCGTCCTGCAGTCATAGCCATAGTGCAGTATCACAAAAACAAAGCTAACCTCCCTTTAACACAGCAGTAAAGGTGCAGTAACACGGCCGTTCACTTTATCAAAATAACCAGCCTACTATAACAGAAAAGTCAGTCATTAATCCTCGCATCATTGTCTTCCTCCTGCGTACTAAAACCAGGAAATTCCTCTTTATCAGTGTCGGAAATGAACAGGTCCAGAACGGCCTCGTCAGCCACTCTCTCTCCTTTGTTGTCATTCTCAAAACCAATGAACTCCTCTTCCTCTTTGTCAGTGTCAGAATCGAACAGCCTCTGAATGGCTTCGTCAGTGGTTGCGCCGCCCCGCCATCATCATCACGCAGCAGTCCAGCTTTTGGAAACCTGTTGGTGATGGTGGATATTTTCACACCTCTCCATGCTGTCAGGATCCACTGGCAGACATGAACAAAAGCTGCCCTTCGCATGTGACCAGTTTTGGTGAATGATTTCTCACCACTAGTCATCCAAGCCTCCCAATGAACTGGTAGTGCCACTTTGAAAGCACGACCCACACTGATGTCAAGTGGCTGCAAATACTTTGTTGTGCCCCCAGGAATCACAGCTGGAACTGAGTTTGTGCTTCTGATGGCTGCTTTCACAGAATCAGTGATATGGGCCCTCATGCTGTCCAAAACAAGTAATGCTTTTTTTGGTGAAGAAAATCCCCCAGGTCGCTTCCATAGCACTCCATCAGCCATTTCTTCATTAAGCTTCCTATCATCCAACCTTTTTGGTTGACTTTTAAGAACATGTCTTTTGGGAATTTTTCATTTAGCATTGTCATCCGTTTAAAAACCACCATCAGTGGAAGCTTTAGTCCTGATGCTGTGCTGCCCAGAACACAAGTGAAGTTTGTTCTTTCATGGACAGTTGTTTGTAGTGTGATGGACGATTCACCTTTCTTGTTCACAGTCCTTGTGAGAGGCAGATCAAAGGACAGAGGCACTTTATCCATGTTTATGATCTCGTCCGGTCCGATGGAAAATTTGTCTTTCTTTCTTTGTGTGAATTCAGGGAAGTTTGTTATTTTCTCCTCGTGGTCTGGAGGCAGTTGCTGACACAGACTTGTCCGTGCCCTGATGGACAGTCCTTTTCGCCTCATAAATCTTAGACACCATGATGGTCCAACTTTAAAATCTTCAATATTCATTTTTTTGGCGGTTCTTTTGGCTTTCAGTCGGATCTGCGCAGTGGAAACATGCCGGCTGTCAGCTCTCTGCATGTTCACCCAGTCTTCAAGGAAGTCTTCAAGTTCTGACCATCTGCTTTTATTACCTCTGAAGGATTTTTTTGTCTTTTTGCATCGACTGAATTCATCATGCTGCTGTCTCCAACGCCCATTGATTTGTTGATGTTAAGGACACTTGCAGCAGCTCTATTTCCTACTTTGTCAGCCAGATCTATTGCCTTTAACCTAAAAGCAGCATCATGTGCTCGTCTTCGTTTTTTCCCCTATAATTAGTGTGTTCTGTCTGTTTTGCTCTCGTTACCTGGTGGCTCGCTCTTGCGCTTCCTTTATAGTGTGCCCCTGGTGGCAGTTAGCTGTAAAAATAAATCATAGGATTAAACCGCACTGTTGTGCTGGAGGGTCTAAAGCAAGTGAAAAAAGTAGCAGCTTACAGTCCAGTAATTACGGTAAATGCAGAAATGGAAATACAAAGGAACACAACCTGAGTACCAGGTTGATGAACAAGGCTGATGAATGACCAAGTCCAAACAGTAATTAACAAATCTCAAGAACTGAATGGCAGCAACTTTAGAAGTAGGAGTACAGCAAAACAAGGAAACTGGCGGAACAGCTGACTGTCAGACCAGATCCATGTCCATCCACTCACAGTGGCATCAATTTCTTTGGCTTTTGTTTTGATCATTTTTCGGGACACTCTCTCATGACGCGCCAGCTTACTGATTATCCATTCCCCCATGTTTAACTCCAGCTCCTCACTCGTTTTCTTCCTGCCTCCACCGCACAGCCACGCTCTTTTGCTGTCCTCCTCACAGAGACGTTGAAGTTCTGATTCATTTTTCCGCCAATCTCTCTCCCTCTTGGTGACGACAGAGAAGTGTCCAGCTGCTGCTTCTCCAGAGTGCTCATAGGCACATTTTGACGACAGACAGTTTAAAGTTAAGGTTGTACTTCTTAATTCTTCCCTGCACTGGAGCCATGGGGATCAGCAGCGAAGTGACTGATGTGACTGATTTTAGTTGTTTATTTTAAAAGCACACGCAAACGGCAGTAAAGGGGGGGGTAAATGCAGCCGTGGCTACATCTTCTACTTCTTCGATTTAAAAAAAAAAAAAAATTACTCCCAACGTTTATTTGGGATGGGCTTTTATTTAAAACTCACTGCTACACCCTGCGGTTGATCGGGACTTGCCGGTTATTTGGTGTTTTAGGGGACTCAGGGGAATTTCTCTCATGGATTTTTCCACCACTGCAGTGGGTCCATTTCACTGTCTGCATCTGGTGCCAGCACGTAGTTGTCAAGCTCCTTTTCCATGGTTTCTTTGTCAGAAAGTCCTGTGCTGCTGGGGTCTGATTTCTGTAAGGAACTGCCAAGCGATGTCCTTAGTTTCTTCTGGAGGGGTGGCACCACAGCAGCTCCTCCTGCTTCCTCTGTTCTGGCTGAAGTGGATGGTGTCCGCCTTTTCTGGCTAACTGTACTGTACCTTGAAGCGAGGATCGACCAAGGTTGCAACATCTGGCAACTCATTAGTTATCTGGTCCGTGTACTTTTCATCCAGATATACCATGACTGTCAGCTTGTCCTTTGTGAGCTGCATCGTCAGATAGCTTCAGGATCTGTGTTCTGAAAAGATGCAGCATTGGTATGACTAGGGATGGGTATTGATACGATTTTACCGATATTGATGGCCTTATAGATTCTGCTCATCAATTTGATTCCCTGATGAATTCCCTTATGGATTCCTAAAGCAGGCTTTTAAAAGGGTCTTCTTCATCAGCAACATTATATAGAGTGTACAAGTAGATAAATATTACTAGATTAGTCACTGGATATCCCAGCACATAAATAGATGGAAATAAGGGGAAAAAATCACACATATCACCACATGACATAAATTTGATAGGCAGAATCTAAGTTTGGGGGCATGATGTGGCGGTATGCACCTGAAAGTTGTTTGTGATCTGCCATTAAATAACAGAAGAAGAAGAGCCTGAATACAACTTTTCTTTTGGAGAACATCTGCCTGTTAGTGTTTGGACATTCAGAGTTCTCTGTGTTGTTCTAAAAGAGTAATTGTGACATGTTTCTATGATGAAAGTTGAAATTCTGTTTTAAAACCAAAGTTATGTTGGTGTATGCTAACCGTTAGCATGGGATGTCCCATAACTCACTAGCATCAAGCTAGCGCTATGTTCACTATGTAGTTTTTGGTACAATAGTAGATGTATAACATGATGTTATACTGGTGTTGAATATGAATCTTTTGTGAGACAGTAATGTACGTTTCTGTGTGTTTGGCTTCTTAAGTAAGTATTCAACATAAAACAGCTTGAACTTAATGTAAATATGACTTTTTTTTTGGTAATTTCATGAATACTCTTTTTTAATGCTTTGCAAAACATTTGACTCTCTTTCATCCATTTTAACTCTGAAAAAAATAGAGTTTATACGCTTTATCACCCTCAAATGTTTGTCTATAACTTTTTTTTGAAAAATGTATATATGTTGGAAAAAAAATGAAAACATTTTTTCAGGCCCTGAGAAGAATAAAAATATCCTGACACAGGCTAATATGAATTTACACTACATGAACCATTGAATTTAGACTAAATAACTTTTAAATATGTGTGCACTGTAGTGACCACTATGCACCACAAGGTTAAAGAATGTGACCAGCTCAGATCATTACAGTGTAAGACTGAATACATTTATCAATCTTTGCAGTGCCATTGTTCTCTGTGCCTGTGGGGGTTCAGGTGAGGGGAAGTCAGGAGGTTACAATATGAAATGTGAGATAAAAACCATGAAGCGCAAAAGCAGGAAAGCATGAGTTTGAGAGGAGCCGGCAGAGAGAGGCAGCGCTGGTGAAAAATAGAGGAAATGTAATCGTTGAGGAAAGAGAAGCGGGAAAGCTGAAGAAAGAGACAAGGAAAAAGGAGGAGGGAGCTGAGAAGGAGCCGCTCTGACAGTCAGAGAAACCAAGCCAAGGTGCCGTATGAAGACAAGACAAGACAAATGACACTGAAATGGATTTCTCTTTCTTTTTCCCCACTCCTCTTTCTCCCCCTGACTCCCATCTCTGCCTCTCCTCGCAGGTTAATGTAACATCTCTTGATGCATTTCATTCACCGTTAGCTGTTGGAGCCAGGAGATACTCTGTCAAACCCGTCTACATCAGAAAATGGCCTTTTCTTGCCTCCTCTTCCCCATCCATTCCTCCCTCTCCTCCCACCTCCCTCCCTCCACCACTTGTGCCTATTCATCTTCCCAGAGGAATGCATTTGGGCATGGATGAAGGCCCACATTTATCAGCAAGGACATTTAAGTACATATCTCAGGGAAAAAGAAGGAGATTTATTACAACCTATTTAGAATGGCTCAGAGGGGAATGATCAGCTTCTTACTGTAGTCAATGGGGGGAAAAGTTTTTCCACTGTGACACCCGTAGTTAGTCTGCAGCGTGAAGGATGTGACGAACATTCATCTGATGAGGTGAAACAAAGACAATAGATTTGATGTCAAAGATAAAGTGTCAGAAATGAGAGTCGACATACTCTCCCAGCTTCTGTCATGCTTCATCTCTGCAGCTACATGAGGTTGACTCTTCTCTGTTCCTTTACATACACATTAGGTCACATGAATAATGTTCTGTTCAGAGGATTAGATGAGGAAAGGAGTAAAGGGAAAGGTCTACTGCTATATTTTCAACCTGAAGCTGCCACAAGTAAAACACAGAGCTGCAGTGGTCAACTGAAGAAAAGAGGAGCTGAATGTAGAGCTTGTTGTGAATAAATAAAGCAGTTTAACTAAATCATTTGCTCATTTTGCTGCAGTGGGTATCAATTAATTAATTATCCAAATTCAGATAAAAAGCAAAGAGGTGATTTTGAGTGTGTGCAGTGTTTATTTGTGTGCCTCACTCTGCTCCACTGAGCATCAACCATCAGTCTTTAAAAATGAGCCTGGTGGGCAAATTTTAAAACTTGCAGTTTTTGGAGTGTCCACATGGGGCAGAAACAATGTACAGGCAATTTAAAACAGAAGATCTTGCAGAAAATTAAGTTGTACCACAAGATGTGAAATGAAAGATGCCTTGGAGACTTGGAGTTAAGCTAACTAGCACAATCATACCGGCAGTGTGGAGATATTTCACGCTTGATACTGCTTTGCTGTTATATTTAAAAATAAATGGCTTTATTTTTTTTTATTTCCTGCATTTATTAATATTTTAGAAAAGGGTTTAACCTAAGCCAGGCATTACTGCAACAGTAATCATATCACAGTCATGCAGCCACAGTGTGATATTTTTTTTATAACATACTGGTATCAAATTGGTACTCGGTATCGGCCAATACCAGCACAAGTATCAGAATTGGTATTGGGAGGGAAAAAATGGTAACGGAACATCTCTGGCTTCAACCTTAAAAAGTGGAGAGCAAAAACACAGCACTTACAGATGCAATTTTTATAAATACTAAATACACATTACAACTCATTAAAATCACTTTGAAAATGAAAGACAGTGTTTATATGTGTTGTGTCAAATTTGCCAAGCAGATCAAAATTGCCGTTTGAGGCTGACTCCAATCAAATCATGTGACTGGAGTCCCTCACCTCTGCCCAAGGGTGAGCACTCTGAGGTATCAGGTGTCGGTGAACCTTCAATTTAATGATCCTTATAAATTTGGCTTCATTGAAAGATTTACTGAGAAGAAGCATTGTCAAGAAAAAAACTGCCAAGAGATCAAAATTTGCATTACCTCTTGTGCTACGACTATACAAGTCTGATTCTATGATTATTTTTATTTATTTATTTATTTTTACAGGAAAAGTGCTTGTATATTTGTTTTTACATAATTAGCATTGGTAGGTCTTTGCCAGGACTGATTTCAGAGAGATGCTAAAAAGAAAAATAATTATAGAAAAACATATTCATTGTCTGGTATTACCAATGTGTGAACATGGTGTCAGTCTGTTGGATTCTACTGGTTTCTTTTTTAAGTGTCATATTTTAATGTCTTTACAACTCCAGAGGACAGCGTGTTATGTTCTGCAGGAGGTAGAAAGTTAGTAAAGGTTATTTCAGGTGACTTGGCTATGGTCAAATTTTTTGCTTTAGTTACTTTTGGATAACATGTTACAGTACTTTTAGCATATTATAGACTCAATGATGACATTTTTGTTGATTGACAAACAGACTAAAGATGTAAAGATGTACCTTTTTACACGTCTTAAAGTTTAATAAAAAATGTGCTAGTTCAGTTTGAATAATTCAACTCAAGTCCAAAGTTTGAGTTCAGACAGTGACAAGGCTTTGAAAAAGCTTCATATTTCTAACCCCTGTTTATTTTTCAAGCCGAGCGCTGACTGCAGAGCGGAGGATTTGGTTTGCTTATGGACCACAGGACTGTGGGAGCAGCTCTTCTGGGAGGACAGAGACTGGGGTGAAACTGACACATCCCTTTTGTCTCTGTGAGCTTCTTGGACAAGCGCAACAGGCAGAGAGTGGGTAGAAGCGAGTGGCTGTCACTTTGTGGTGTGTGGGAATTATTGTGGTCTCGGTGTCGACTGTGGCTCCACATCCAGCAGCAATAAGAGAAATGCATGCTGAAAGTTCACTTTCACCTTTGAAAGTGAACACATCCAAACTGTCCATTATACTCTGTCAGTGAGATCATCAGCTCTGGACTCAGTCTGCTCTGTGGGAGTTTTAGAAGTCATATCCTACATCAAGAGGAAATGGACATAAGGGGAAAGAAAGTTAGAATTCATTCTTGCTTTATTTTCACCATTTATATATCTTAGAAAATGGCAAACAGATTGAATCATAAATATTTTTGTAGATTATATTTGAAAGCACATATATACGATAAAGAGTGTGCAAACTTCCGTCACCTACCTGCTGCTTGTACCTGAAGACTTAAAGAGGAAACACTATAGTGGTGTTTCATGTCTACTTTTGATTTGTCAGCAAAGCCTCCTGGGATTAATTCTGGTCTCCTCATGACTTTGTTCTGAAGTTTTGAGGCTTGTCTCTGTGCTGTTTAACGTAAAGTAAGTGTCAGGATCCTGATTTTGTTTTCTTGGGTTTTGTCTTAGTTTCGGGGTTTTGCTTATTGTTCATTATTTCCTGGGTTTGTTTGTGTTTACTTGTACTCCTTGTGTTGATTTGTTCCTTTGTCTTGTGTTCTGGTTTCCTGTGTTTAGTTATTCTTGGGTTTCCCTTGTGTTTCATTTTGTACCTGTTCTCACTGTTTCACTTCCTGGTCTTGTGTTTCCCTCCTGTGTGATGCCCTCATGGGTTTCCCCTGTGTCTTGTGCCACACCTGGGTTTGGTTAGTTCTTGTGTATTTAATCCCTGTCGTCAGTTCAGTCTGTGTCCGTTCATTGTTGTGTCACCTGTGCCATGTCAACCCCTGTTTGGTCTTGTGCGTTGTCTCTTGTGTCTCCCTGGATTTTGGCTTTTTGGATTCATTTTTAAGGTTTAGTTTTTTTGGAATTTCTTCGGTTTTCCTTGTTGGGTTTTTGAGTTTTTTAGAATAAAGTCTTTATTGTTAATCTGCACTTCCACCTGTTTACCTCGGTTCCTCGCCCGTCGTGACAGAATGAACGGACCAATGAAGGATCAGGTTTTTTTGACAACTTGTAAGGCTGGCAGAAAGTCAGGGATTTTCAAGACTTTTTCAAAGCTTGTAGCCTGACTGGGAAGGGGCTCTCCTCCTGGACTGGGACCAGGCTGGTCTTCTTTTTGGGGGAGGAGAGGAGGCTGAGAGCGGGGGTGGGGCCAGCAAAGCCTCAGGCCCCAATCCATCCCCTAAACTGGCGATAACTGGCATTCGCCTGGGGAACCGACTTGGCACGTCTCTTTGCCCAGGGGTCCCGCCGTGCCCAACGACTCACCTGGGGGTCCCGCCAAGGCCAGCTCTTCGCCAGGAGGTCCCTCTGAGCCTAGCTCTTGGCCTGGGGGACCCACCTGGCACCTCTTTTCACCTGGTAGACCTGTCACACACGCCGCCTCCACAGTTGGCTCCTATGCCGACCCCACCAGTCCCAGCTCCACGGATCTCGCCTTCCAGGCCGACTCCACACTCCAAGGCTCCTACACTGACTCCCCCATCGGTTCTCGCTCCACTGTCCCTGCCCCCGAGAAGGCCCCCAGACTTGCCCATGTGTCCGGCCCGCCACCGGGCAGGCCCCCTAAACAGACTGTAATGATCTGTATCCCTCCGACGTTGACCCCTCCACCAGCCTGAGTATTTTTCAAAGACTTTTAGAGTTTAGTTTAGGGGCGTCTGGGATCTGCCCCTTAGGTAGGGGGTCCTGTCAGGATCCTCTTTGGTCTTGCACGCCGTCTCTTGTGGCTCCCCTGGATTTTGGCTTTTTGGATTCATTTTTAAGGTTTGTGTTATTGGGATTTTCATGGGTCTCTGAAAAATGGCCAAGAAATCATAAATTCCCACGGGGTTTGTAAACATATGAACACACCTGTATATAAATATGGCTTTAACATACAATCTTCACCTGGTTTACACATCCTTTTGCACAGAGCCGATCAGGGTGGACAGGAAGTCAGGAAAAAAATGTGACTATCTCTTGGTTGTGTTTTTGTGATCAGTTCTTAGTTTTGGGTTCATGAGCTTTCTTCATTAGTGCTTCATGTGTTTTTGTCTTATGTTCTGGTTTCTTGTGTTTCCCTCATGTTTAATTGTGTACTTGTTCCTTGTGTTTTTCCTCTTGGTTGAGGTCTCCTGTTGCTCCTGAGTTTCCCTCCAGTTTGATTGCTCCTAATGTGTTTCACCTGTGTCTTGTGTCACACCTTTGTCTATTTCAGGGGCGTCCAAACTTTTCCCCTAAATGTCCGTATTTGATACTGTGAAAATGACCAAAGGCTGTGGGCTCTTACTGACATGATTATTCACAGTGAAAGTCACAAATGAGTGCTGTATTTGAGATTATTTCTTTAAAATGATTTCAGAAAAAAACAAACAAACAAAAAATGGTCCCTTAGTTCAGTTAAACTTTCTTACGCTGTTATTGCAGATGTAAGAGATAAAACCTTACCTGGGAAAACTGTCATCATTTTTTATGGCAGGATCAGGATCTGGACATTATCATGTTTGTTTATGAGACAATTATAAAATCATTTTTAACCACCTCTCTCCTGCATCAACTTTGAGCCACCAGCTTTTGTCTTTTCTTCACCATTTCATAATATTAATTCAGTCTTCTCTTCATTCCTTCACAAAGCACATTTTTGCATCATGCCAAATGTAATTAAACTTATTAGCTGTATGTACAGCCCAAGTTTTTGTGAGACGTTACCATATTTGTTTTTTTTTCTCAAGAACCTGACAAACTGTAAATGTATAGAATTATAACATGATTAGTTTAAGACACAAAATTAATGCAATGTAAGATGAAATCTGGGGGCCACATGAAAATAGACAGCGGGCCACATTTGGCCCCCAGGCCACAGTTTGGACATCCCTAATCTATTTAATTCATGTCCTCAGTGCAGTCGGTGTTGGTTCATTGTAGTTTCAACCCATGTCTCTCGTTGTTGGATTTTGGTTTCTGAAGGTTTGGGTTTTTTCTGATTTTTTTTTTTTCTTTGAGTGTGTGTTTGACCTTTTCTTAGTTTTGGTTGTAATAAACCTTTTTGTGTTAAATCTGCACTCTTGTCCTCTGCCTGTTTTCCTGTGACAAAAAATATGTAAACATGTCAATTTTTAGATTGAAACCCTCCATTATGGTTTCAGATTAACAATCGAACCACCAGGATGAGCAGAACCAACAGATTTGAGGTTGTTAGAACATCATAAGGACAACAACTCATCATTAGGCCAAGAGATCTGAGCTCGCCTGATGTGATCTAAAAGCGACTGGCATAAGGTGTGGAAGACGCCGCAGACAACTTACACATGAACAAGGAAAACATGCCAACTCATTAGCTCGGTGGCTCCTGTGCAGCTTGGAATTCAAACCAGGAAGTGCTAACAGTGCTAACCACTGCTCCAGAACTTCGTTTAATGTTGTAGATAAAGATATATTGTACAACACGCCTGTGATAAATCTCCCTTCTTCACATTAAATATACAACTACATCACATGTAGCTGATTATTTCATGAGTTTATTATTTCAGTCTGACACAGAATGACATGTATGCGTTCACTCAGCCTGTGTGTACCGCATATTGATTTCTTGTTCAGCACCAGCCTTTAATAAGGAACATGTTTAAGAAATAAATCAAGTGGTATAAAAACATGACATTACTAAATCATCAGAGGAAATATTGATGAGTGTGCCGGCATAGATTAGCATTAATATAAAGAACAGTGTGAACTCACCAGTTTCAGAAGAGATCCCACGTGTTTAAGTGCCACAGAGTGTGTTTTAATGTGTGTGAGCGCTCCATCTCGTGTGTTATATTTAAACATCAGCAGACCATTCATCAAGGCTTCGTCAGCTGTGTTCACTCTATCCCACTGAGCCCTAATTCATCACTCTGCTTTCTTTCATTGGAAACCTGCTGCTGAGCCTTCCTCCAACACATCGCAGATAAATACACTCCAACAGTATTCTGTGGGTCCATAACACACACATAACACACACAGCCTGTCAGGAGGTTGAGGAAGTGATTTCAGAGACACTATCCCAGTGTGACACCACGCCACAGAGTCGGAGCAGCTTGTGCACATCATTTAGATATAATATATTCATTACGGCACAGAGTCTGGTTCTGATCAATCTAATTTTCATACACAGTTGTTCTATTATCAAGAATCAATGTTGAGACTGGGGCTGATCTAGAACTTGCCTGTCACACAAGCCACTTTTACAGAATCAGCCAAATGCAAAATTTACTGTCTGAACACAAGAAAAAGTAGCAGTATGCTAAACAAAAAATCCTCATATTTTTAGATGCGTTACCACAATTAAACATATTGAATGGTCAACCAAAAGTGTCGTTGCAACCAAAGCTTGCACACTGAGGAAAATAAATCTGGGGAGAAGTAAATTTAACTTGACTGAATCCCTGAAATCAACAATAAAAATTCAAGTTAGTGTCTTCACACAAATAAACTGAGCATTGAAGTAAAAAATATTTGTGATTCTCTTAGGGAACATGAATAATTTAAGTAATACGAGGCAATATTTTTGGGTTCATCCACACAACAAGAGAAATCTTGTTATCTTTACTGTTTCATTTGAAAACTGGAAACTAAACTTAATTTCTCACCATACCCTGTTAGCATGAGTGAGGAGGGCACACAGTGGACATGAGAGCCTGCTGTACATAGATGAATCACACGAGTGGCACAAGCTGTCTATGCAGGCCGATCATGTTGGTGTGGACTGACTTTCTACTCTAAACGGTGTGGACAAGCTTTCTGTGCACCATACAGTTGACTGGCTGCCTACACGCTCCAGTGTGGACCCACTGCCTACCCTACATGGAGAAGACCTGCTGACTATGCTATAGGGCGCAAATGGACTACGCCCAACAGTGTAGGACCCCTTACAACTATTACTGGGCTAAATTAGGACTGAATCACACCAGCTACACATGGCCCGATTTTATACTAAATTAAGACTTTGACGGACTGACTAGGTTTGGCCTAAAAAAAAAGTCTTACTGATGTTGGGTGTTTGGTAGGTTACACTTAATAGCAGCTTCGCACTACAACAAACACTCTATGAGGTAAGTATTCAACACCATAAAAGAGCAGCTGGTTTGAATGTTTCTTGTAATACCAAGGGACCTCACAGTGTGTTGGCAAAAATGGTGGTTAAACTGTGAATGGCCTCACTCATGCAGCAAACTGTGGGGCTGTTTCATTTACCTACAGGATGCAGAAAGATGAGTGTCATCTTATTTTATTGCCACATTTCTGAATGAGCCTTCCTTGTTAATGCCAACTGCTGAGACAAATAACACTAATGATGAGATAAGCCAGTGACCAAAATAAACACATTTTGAAATGATGAATTAAAAGTTACAACAATAAAGTAAGAACTTCAGAGCTGTGTGGTTAACAATGGATGAAATTTGCTTCAGCATGTTAGACATGCTTTTTTTTAATTTGTGTGTAGTAATCAGAGAAAATTAGTTGCACAGATTTCTCTTTTTATGCCTGGGTCTACAGCATGGACTTTTTGAATGAAAGTGAAAAACCTAACTGTATTTGTTCTGTACATGTGAGTGTGGTTCCCTGTGATCCCCTCCCCTCTGGAAAGTCAGCAGAATGGGTCCATCAGTCAAAGACAGTCTGCCATGGAATAGCTTTCCTCTCCCAGCCTCCAGTCCTGCCCACCAGGCGGAGCAGGGCCAAAACTCTGCTGCTGAGTCAGCCTCCTCCTCTTTGTACTGGCCCATCAGGCATCTGATGACTCTGACAACCTGGAGCCTACATATAGACGCTGAGTGAAAAATTATCCTTTTTAATTCTGGCAACAAAAAGACCTGAAATAGCAGAGAGAGTTTTAATTTGGAGCTTTGCTCAGCTATTTCTGGGTGTTTTTTTTTTACACTCACTTCTCTACTCAATGACCACTTCCACTGCTGCCTCCAAGCCTGCAACCAACGCACTGAAATGGCATTTTACTGCATCTTATCATGGCTGCTCTTTCTCCTCCATGGATAGATGGATGTAGCTATTTGAAGGTAGACAGGGTAACTCTTTACAGACATAAATACCGAAGTGAACCGTTATAGAAGGACGGTTATAGACATGAACCGACATGTTGTTTGAGGCATGTGAGATGTTCATTTGTCAGCCTGAATCAACAAGGACGAGGACTTTCCAGAAAACACCAATGATGACATCAAGCAGAGGAATTTTTAAGTTCTGTTTTTTATTCTATACACATTGCACCTCATACATGCTACACACAATAAGAACATGAGGACCTGAATGAAGGCATCATGCATTCAGGTAAATCACCAGTCTGACTGCTTTAAATGATTCCCAGCTTGTATGCCCTGTATGACGATTTAACTATACCAACATGTTGTGCATCTGACCTCAGTATCCTGGAGAGCTATCATTTCCCACTGAGCGAGCTGACATTGAAACTACGCTCTTTTATGTCAGACGTCTCTTGGAAGTGCAGTATAAAAGTTTTTATGACATCTTTTTGTACGTTTTCTGGATGTACCAGAACCTTGTAACCACGAGTGAGGAGGGTATGTAGTGGACATAAGAGCCACCTGTACCTCTTTACAAGAATATAAAACATGTTTTCAGTTAACTCACCTTTTTTGTAAAGTACATAACTCCACGTGTTCATTCATAGTTCTGATGCCTTCAGTGAGAACGTACAATGTAAAAAGTCATGAAAATAAAGAAAACACATTGAATGAGAGAGTGTTCCAGGCTTTGATGTGGTAATCTGTCATCAGTGTGTGAATGTGGAGGGGGAAGTCAAAAGCATTTCAGAAGTATATTGAGGGGCACAGTACATTTACAAGTCCATTTATACTTTACTTGATATTTTCATTATCTGTGGTTTCTAGCCTGGTGGCGCCTGGAGGAGGGCTTTTGAGTTCACTGTTTTACCCAAGCACAGTTTGGCAACTAGAAAGCAAATGCTGCTGATCTTCCAATTTGGCAAGAAGCTGCTCAGCCCCTGAGCTATAGGACTGTCTTATTGTGTTAAAGTTGCTCAAAGTTAAAAAAAAAAAAAGACGAGTGGTAAAGTATAGAAAAGTTTGTTTTAGCAGAGTTCAGCTTTCAGAAAGAAGACGTGGGATTTGAGTTTAGCGTTGGGTATCCTTCAAAATGAAACGATGGAGAGAAGCTTTCATATTCTTTGGCTTTGTTTTTCTCTACAACATGTCTGTTTGTCCAGGTTTGATTAACTTTGTACACATACCCAAGAGTTACACCTGTGTAACAGACCCCAGTGGGAAAGCTCTGTCTGCTTCTCTTTGCTTGTTGATGATCAGGGGAGAAATGCTCACTTACTCATTGTGACAAAGTGGGTGAGAACACACCATTTGTCCCCTACAGTTCAGTACATTTCATTATTTCAGTACATTTACTTTCTAGTTTGACTTATTATGCTTGTTTAATTTATTTATCTAGTGTTCCATCTTTGTTTAATGCATACACATACTATCCCGGGTTTTGTTTGAGTTTGCATTATATTCAGTACACATAATTTCCATCAACAAGATAAATAAATACAGACAAGTAATGTTAAGTTAAAATGTTTATTTGGTTTNTTTGAAAGTGGCATTACAGTTAATTTACAGAGATATTGGTTACTTACCATGCGGTCAACAAACAAAAGGAGGAAATGTGCAGTGCTTCCTGCTTTTATCACCTGGATGACATCAGCAGTGATGTCATCGGGAGAAACCATCTGAGTGGGGGAAAAGGGGAAATGAAGTAAATGTTAAATGTGTGTTTTTCAGATCGTGCAGTGCAGTGTATCACAGATGTGTGTGTGTAAACATGATATGCAGTTGCAGTGAATGATTTAACTGAAAATTATTTCTTCTGAGACGTACCAGTTCTGGTGTGGAGTTATTGTCCTCCCTGCTGCTTGGATGAGCCCAGGTGTCCTTTAGCTCTCAGCATGCAGGAGAGGGGGGTCAGTTCTTGGTGTCAGGCCGAGAGGAAACCATGTCTTGCAGCAGAGTGCAGACAGAGTTGTCCTCATTTTGAGTTGAGTTTATTTTTGGTTAATCTGAGTTAACTGTTCTTTTGCTTTTGTATTTTTTTTTGTAAATATATTTTGCTCATTTCTGCGCATTCTTTGGTGGCACGTTGTAAAATAAAGCACTTTCTTTTGATACTTACTCCTGCCTCAAGAGTCTGCCTCCTACAACTCCTTCACTCAGGCCGACACCACCACACTCATCCATGTAATGAGGACAGGGGACAGAGGCCTCCTTACGCCACACGCCTGTTTCCTCACGCCTGTTTCCTCATGCCTGTTTCCTCATGCCTGCCTATCTGCCTGTGACATATTGATTTCATAGAGCATGGCCATGACTTGATTGACTGATTGTTATCCTCATCTGCTCCTCACTCTGGCTAAAGCCCAGTCGCACTCAAATGAGATTTCACAGAGCAGGTTTTGTGTGGCTCTTTCCATAACTGCTCACGATCCACTCTACATTCAGCCCTTTAAAGTCCTCTGTACTATTCCAACATGGACGTCTTGTCTTAAATATAATAGAGCGCCCCAGTCATGCTTCTAATGAGAATAAACAGACAAACACTTCATCTTAATTATACATTAAATTCACTTTTCATTTCCCCCCCTTGTGGCTTCAGTAGAGGTTAACCTGGAGTTAAGAACTGAATCTGACATATGTACTTTGTCTCAGAGGGTTTGTCAAAGTGAAGAACTCCATGATTATGATTAGCAATTAGAGCACAAGGTTAATGGAAACCCTCCAAAGTTCCTGATAAAGGGTGAAAGTGAAAGTGAAAATAATGAACATCAAAGTGTGCTAACTCAGTGGGCTGGTACCTGACGTAAACTGATTAGACGCTGTGTGGGCATTAACATTCTCTCATGTGTAGGTGCTGTAGAGTGTGTGAGTCTCTTTGAATACAGTAGTGGATTTAAGAACAGGCCTGTTATCTTTGAACCTCTACTCTGGCATAACAGATTGTTAAATACAGATTTTTCTCATGGCTCTTGATGTCTTTGTCACTGTACGGAAACATTGGTAAACACGTCTTCTTTTTATTTTATTTTTACAACTATATCTTTTTATTTATTTTCAACATTTTATGAATATATGAGACGAGACAAAAAAATCAAAAGAAAGGAAGTAAGGAAGTTAAAAAAGTGCATATATATATGCTTTTGACCAGAAACTAGAAGTAAAAAAAAAAAAAAAAAAAAAAAAAAAAAAAAAAAAAAAAAAAAAAAAAAAAAAAACATCTGAATGAGAAACTGCCTGTTTGTAGTCGTGTTCAGTAGTTAACATTAGAAGTCCCAGCCATTTGGCTTTTCTACCTTCCACCCTGATTGTGTATCACATCTGTGAACTGCCAATCTGGCAGTTAATAGCTGCATTAACAAAAAAAAAAGGTGACTAAATGTAGGCTGTTGACTTGTAGATTTTAACCCAGCAGCCTTTTGGTTGTCCTCTGAGCATGACAGCAGGGGTAAGAAAACCCCGGGACTTCTAATGTTAAATCTGAGTGTAACTCTTGCGTAGTGGGGGGGGGGGGCAAAATAATCCTAAAGCAAGATGTCAACTGATGTCTCTGGGCTCAGTATGCTGGGAATGGTATCTTAAGCACAATAAGGTTCACTAGGTTCACTAGGATAGAAAGGAGATTGGAAGTAGCAAACTATTGAGAGCAATAAGATCTCCAGCTCACACAAAAAAACACACACAACACGATGTTAACGAGTATAGGGAAAAGATATATATTTAACAGGACATGTTCAGGATTTCTTAAAAGGAAAATACTTCTTTCTTCAACTTATAGACACTTAGTGAAAATAAAAACTGGGTCAACCTATAAAAAAAACAACCTTCAAGGTTAGTCACTTCTAATTAAACACCCAGAACAGAAATAAATGAATAGGTATCCTTTTAAGTGTCCAACTTTATAAGTCTCTGTCTTTTGTTTAGTTAAGTTTTTTTTTCCGAGGAGGCAAAAAAAAGGAAAATGACTGAGATCTCAGAAATAAAGTGCAAATAAAATTCAAACCCCTGTTGAATTCCTTGGGCGTCCTATAATTCCTCTGGAAAACACGTTATCCACAGTTCAGCATCCAGGTGAGACGCTAGCATCCTCGAGTGTAGAGATCTGGACAGCGGCTCAGATGTCCCTCAACAAAACCAGCCTGCACAAATGTGCAATGCAATTACTTCACATGTTCAAAACAATTCTCTCTCATTTAGGATAAAGCTTAATGAGATTTTAAATTCAATGATGCCAGACAGGTTTAAATAAAAAACACTGCATCTATATCAATACAAAACATTATAGAAAATATTGTGGGCTAAACCCACACCGAAGTAACTAACAGTGTGTAAATCCAAGTCATAGTACACTTAACACTTCATTTTACACCCAATATCCTGACTGGGTTTTTTTTCTATAATCCCTTGAATAAAGAAACACACACTTTAATCCGCTAGGAATAAAACGTACATGCTAACAAGCTAATTCGTAGGCTAACTCACCAGGATATCCACGGAACATGAAACAAAAAAATCTTCGAACTTCCTGACGGTAAACGTCTCCAACACAGCACTAGCACTCTCAATCTGAGTCATAACACTTTCTGTTTCAGGATAACAAAACTCTCTCATTCACGTTGAAGTACTGCATCCCCATAAAAACTTCTGTCTCTCGTCAGTGCTCCTCACACCTTTTTTTTCCTCTCTCACCATGATGTGTTCAGGGAACTCACGTAAATCTTAGTGATGCATTAAAGGAACATCAGATATTTGTAAATCCTGCGAATTTCAATGAAAAACCTGGGTTACATGAGGTTTTTAACACACTGACAGGAGAAGAGCGAGAGAGCAGCGGAGCAGTCTGCAGTTAATCAATGTGCAGGTAGTATAGTTTTATCCAGTAGGTGTAAATGCACACAGAGGAGCAGACATGAAATGTTCGCTGAAGAAGTCAGCAAGACACGATCTCACACTGATTGACAAAATAAGATGCCATCATGTGGGCATGTTTGTTTGTTAGTTAGTTAGTTAGTTAGTTAGTTAGTTAGTGGTTTACATAAATCACGGTTTGGTACGTACCTCCGTTTTGGGGTCACGGTTCGGTATGAGTACGGTACAACAGAGAAAAACAACAAAAAGTCCTGAATGCATGATTCTAGGTTTCTTTTCGAGGTTTTTTTTTAACAAACAATGGTGCAAGTAAAAGTTGTTCAATATAGTGTGATGTAGAACTACATTAGATAACTTAAAATAAACTGTAGTCTTTATGCACCATTCAAGGGTACTCAGGCTTTATTCTATTTTTCAATTTTTTAAATGAAGCTGGTGGGTCCTCTAACTGTCTGTCATCTAATGGCCCTTACACTATACAGTTCCAGCCCTTCTCGACTCTGCTCGGTTTGGTTGCCTTTTCCACGAGTGCGAGTACAAACCATAGACTGTGTACAGACTCACGGTGGGCGTGGATCTTATAACACAGCTGCGCTAAAGTGCTGCGCAGAAGTGGCTCAGTGTCGGGCGGTATGACAACGGAGGTAAACAACAACCTTGTGCTGCATGTTTCAGCATCTTCTATCCATAATTAAAACCCAATTATAAACAAAATATGATTCCCCTGTACATTAAAGAAGTGTATGGGTACAGAAATGAAATTTATGTATGAGATTTGAAGTTTATAAGCAGGTTGTGTGATGGGGGGAGAGAGGTGAGCCCAGGAAGAAAAGTGTGTTCACATGGCACAAAAGCATCGGGCTATCTCGGTGTTATAAAAGTGTTAAAAAGTAATAAAAGACGCTGCTAAACGAAGGAGATACACTGGGGTTTTGATGCTGAACGGCCGTGCTCCTCCAGCTGTTAACCGGTCACCACACGCAGAGGAAAACGAGGGATCTGCTTCCATTAACTCTTCCCTGGATCCAGTGAGATCACTTCAATTTTTTTATTTTTGGGCCTGGCATACCAAAGATTTTTGGTTGATCAGTCATTCTGTTTTGAACGGGTTCCCCTCTTCGGTTCTCTGTGGATTAATAGACTGATTGGTGCGTAAAGACTATCGTGGCTGGCAGATAGCTCAGACTGTGCCATGGCAACTTTTTTTCTTCCTGTTTTGTTGTTTAAAAGCAGTCGACAAACAGTTTTGGGCGCACTACCGCCACCTGGTTTGGAATGCGTCTTCTGCACAAATGACTGACTAGCTCCACACTCAGGTGTATTCGTTGTATGACTGCATGCACCAAACCATGACATCCATGCCGTGACGGTTCAGGATGAATACATATACCGTTACACCCTTAATAGATACATTATTGATCCCGATGGAAATTCCCAGTATCCAGTAGCTGGTTACAAAGAGATACAAGACATAGCATGCAACATTATTACGAAATTTAAAATTACCTGCATCTAAAAAGCCCCTCCCAAACGCCCATGTATCAATTATGAAAAAGAAAACAGACTTAAAAGGAATTTCACATAACCCATGCACAAGTTCTTATGCCTGAAGCACAGTTTTCTTTAAGGTTTCATCATCAAGATTCTCTATAATAGACAAACTGCTGCACACTTCTTGAACTTCACACTGGAGCAAAGTGGCCCAAACTCCCTACCCCCGCCCAAAGCAGCAGCTATGTGCTCAAACACTCTGAAATATGAGAAATGTTCCACAGTGCAAAAATACAGCAGGTGTGATTAATATGTGCTAATATTTTTAAACGCAATAATATGGCTGTTATTAATTAATCGCAGTTCACGCTTTGAAGTCTCTGTCCTTATTTATACATAAAATTACGAAGCACAGCGTGAAATGTGGACACATTATTCATAATAAATGTGACTAACACTCGTCCATCTCAGCAATTTCAGAAATACTCTACATGCATCATTATAAGTTACCTGCAACTTTTCATTTTTGCTTTGCTTTAGTTGCACCAGAAATGAGCAGTGTAAAGCAGATTATAGTAGGAGCTAAAACGCTTCATTTTGAATTGTCTGTCCACATCTAAAATTTGTGTACTCAATGATAAAATGAAAATCGATGATTTTGTGACGCTTAAAATAAATTAGTCAAAAGAAGTCTCAGCTTACAGTAAAGTTTGTAGGTCAGAATGGATTTGTATTCTCCTCTGATATGTAAATAAATCTGAACTGAAAGTCATGGGCTAGTGTCTGGTTCTGCTCAAGGTTTTCTTTGCCACTGTGTCTAAGTGCTAATGGAGAAAAAGTGATGGTCAACTTAGAGCTTGTTTGTTGCTCTTGGTGTAGAAATTGAAGCTCATTGATTGGAGACAAAGTTTGCGCTGGTACCCTTAGGTCATCAGAAACTCAGCAGCAGATTTAACAGTTAACTGACCGTGAGACATCAGACTCTGGTAATTAAAAGAAATAAGTGGTGGAGGAAAGGATTTATTCTGCATTACCAATAAGCCTTAAAGTTAAACCTGGACTGATCTGTCTCAACTCCAATCTGTGTTAAAATAAATAAATAAATAAAAATCTGCAGTCATTAAATCACTTCATTGAAAATCGATAATTACTTTGCCAGATTACAAAATAAAATTTTAAAAAGTTTGGAAGCAGTGCTGAAGCGTCAAACTTTTAAAATCTGTTTTTCATCATCATCTCACAATATGTTGACTTTTTTTTTTTTTTTTTTTTTTAATTTATCTGAGCTGTTGATAATGGCCTTGGTATGTGTGGTTTTTCTCAAAGTTCAGCTCTGGAACGTTCAGTACATGGAAGTTTCTAAACAGTTAGATACATGGTGATGCACAGGAGGCATTTCACACTCTAGAGCTTATTTTTATGATGCTAAAGTTATAATTGGATTTTAAACCATAAAGCAATCATTTTCCATACAACATTAAATAAATGTGTGTGAAAGCCACATTCAGTATCAATAAAAGCATTTAGAGAGTTTGAATTGATGGCAGTGATCAACATTAATTTCTAATCCACTGATAGGACAGTAAAATGATTCCTCCAGCAGCTTTTCAGGACCACCTGAGTGCTGCTGCTGAGACTCAGCTCTGTCTCTGTATAATTTAAAGCATCCCCAAGTGTTGATTTAAGCCTCAGTGAATCACAGTCGGCTGATGCCAAGCTTGGACCTGATACACTGCTTTGAGTTTATTCAGCATATGCTCCAAATGAGGATTAAACTCACTGTGTTTTTGCTCCAGAGTGTAATGGACTTCACATACATACAGCTCACAGTAAACTGACACTGATCTCACAACACACAGGTACATGGTCTGCTCTCATGAACATGTTTCTACAAGGAAGCAGCCAAAGAGCTTTTCACTAAACGTTTCATTAACTCAGTCACTCACACAATGACAGAAGAAGACACCATCGTGTCTGTACACATTCATGATAAAAACACTCAGATGCACTCATAAATCCCTGACTGTCCAATCTCTTGGCCAAGAACACATCAAAGTATGACTGAGAGTAATGGGATCAAACCATGACCACACCGTCAAGCTGCATCAACATGACTACTGACATATCTGTTCCATCTTTATGAACTTTAAAAGTATGCAACATCCACTGAGTATCTCTAACATACGTCATATAATGTGTGGACATAGCCTCTATGACATCACACATCTGTTTCTGAAACAGAGCTTTAACCCCGTAATGCCCGACCTATTAAAAAATAGTCCGAAAATTCCAACTTTTTGGAACTGAGATGTTTATTAACCCTTTTAACAAAATTTATAAAAAAGATATTGCTTTATCATTTCATTCATGATATATTTCTTGTATTTCATTTGACACACTGGGTCATTCTGTGCACTATTTTATCTATTTTGTTCACTTATTATTATTTTTGTTTTAGTAAATATGCATTAATTTCATGCAGAAAACCCTTTTTTTTTAAAAAGTAACTATTTCGATCTTATTCTTGCTGCAACTTATTGAAAATCAAGCAATATCTGAAAATATGTGAGTGGGTGATTTCATGAGAGCAGACATTTTGAAAAGGGACAAAATAA
Source organism: Thalassoma bifasciatum (assembly GCA_008086565.1). NCBI lineage: Eukaryota > Metazoa > Chordata > Actinopteri > Labriformes > Labridae > Thalassoma > Thalassoma bifasciatum. The sequence continues at coordinate 24,071 of RPOG01004686.1, forward strand.
AACTTCAGCTGACTGTAGTGATATGACAATCCTCAAGGTGGTAGATTATGATTTTAAAAGTATTTTTAACATGTTTTTAAAGAAACTGTTTATCATTTTGATAAGATAGAGGTCTCTGAACTTTGTATCAAATATGATACATGAGCTTCTTAAGATACTTTGCACTAAAGGCAATTCTGAACTTTAGTTAATTTATCAGCCCTTGTGTACTCAAATTGCACTGTCCAACTGAGTCAAAAGGGTGCTCACACTGGACACTTTATCAATATATTTTTTAAAATTGCCAAAGATTTTTTTCCAAAAAATCTCCCACAAATACAAGTGAAAGGTCAAACACATGAATTAAATCAACAAATACAAAATAAATGGGAAGCAGTGTGAGAACTCAGCAGTGAAGAACAAACTGTTTCATTGCTGCAAGTTTTTCTACACATGGTAAAAAACAAAAATGGTCATTTGTGTTTAGCATAAAAATTTCTGACTCTGTCCTTTTTTTTTCAATCATAAACTCTGCGTGTTCCTTACTGTTGGTGACACACAATACAACCTTTGCCTGCTCTGAATCTCATGATGCTGCTCATGGACAGTCTCAGTATAACGCTGAGTCTTCTTTAGAGGTCTGACAGAACGAGCAGATAGAGATTATTTTTAATGGGTGTGATGCTGCTGCAGAGGACTGCATTTTCATGATGGAGCCTCTTCATCCCACACAGTAATAGCACAAGCTCAGCAACACGTGGACAACACATCACACGGTGGATGGCTTCGCTTTTATTTTTCTCTTCCATTACAACAGTTTTGCGTTCATTAAATTGCTGTCGGTAGTGACAGCTGGAAAGTCGTGCCTTGGCCAAAATGCTGAAATAATTCTAAATGAGATGTAAATGATTAAAGTAGATATAAAAAGACAAAAAGAGATACATTTGCAGAATTAGTCTTATTGGAAAGGAATGAGGAAACGCACACACCCAATTTGTACCACACTCTAGCAGCTGAGACCTGAGCACCAGTACATCAACATTTCATCAGTGACACTCATTTACAATCCAGCCTGAGAACATAACTTCCCTCAGTCCTGAGCTCCCTCTAATGCAGAGATGATAGGAGGGCAGGATGACTAAGTGACTGTCTAAGTGGTCCAAATGAAGATGAGTGAGGAAGTGGCGTGATCACGGTACTAAAGGGAGCGCTGCTGTCCTCCCTCAGCATGATGGGAGGCCTCTGGAAACATTTAAGATGCAGGTGTTGTTGTTTAGTGACGCTCCCATCGGCCAAGTCTTCTTCTGACAAAAGGAGAGAAGAGCAGGAGGCGCTCACACCAGAGAGAGCAGACCATGGAATCTGGATGGAGACTAATGAGAAATGTTCAGGGAGGAAGGTTGGAAAAGTTTTTATCAGAGCAGTGTCTCTTTTTGGTCATCTTTGTATGGTGGTCTTTGGGGTCAAATGAGAAAGAAAAGCAGGTTGAAGGACCTTTCTTTGTTCGACCTGAGAGCATAAAGAAAAAATAGAATATTTCTTAAATTCTGGAATTAAAAAAATCCTGATAATTTTCTCTGTGTTAAGGTGAAATGAAATAAGGCAAAAACTAACCTGTAATTTTTAGATATAAGAGACATTTCAAGAGTTATTAGAGATAAACGTTTTCACCCATTACCAAACTCTGTCCTTAACTGTGTTTCAGAGCTGAGAAGAGACGATGAAGGAAAACATCTTTGTATATTTTTAACCTGTGGCTGAATCAAAATAAGAAAAGATCAGTCTCAGAGAGAGAATCACTGCTTTCATTTGGTTTTAATTTCTCTTACTTGACTCTTAAGGCATACTTAGTGTTGCTTATTAGCTCTAAGTGGTTTGGAGTATATAATTTTGTAGCCACAATTATGAAATATGAAAACACAAGCCTCATCAAAGTCAATCAATTTTTGTGGAATATTTGGACTATTGTGTCTCTTGAGGCAAAAATAAAGACCATTTTTTTTTTTTTTTTTTTAAATAATACACCAATCAGCTGCAAGGTTATGACCACTGACAAGTACAGTGAAATCTACGAATTATATTTTACAGTGTCACCGGTAAGTGGGCAGGATATGTTAGACAGCAGGTTAACTTTTTTTTGTTTTTGTTTTTTGTTTTTGAAGTTGATTTGCTCAAACTGATCAAATGGTTCTTATAGACAGTGGACCTCATTCGCTAATAAATGCATAGAAATGTTCTGACTCTGTGCATAGAACATATTCATATGCAAAACCACCATTAGATTCATGACACACACACTGATAATTTCTTTTTCTGGTGGATCTACTTAGGGAAATTAAGGCAACTTTTTGCATAATTTATTAATGTTGCTGAAGCAAGATTGCTTTTTGTCTTAACCATTTTTTTTTTACATGAAAAATAAAATGCAAGTAAAGTGAACTTAATTTTGTCAAGTACATTAGGCAACTAAACTTTGTATAAATCACTCTATTTTTTCAGTGTGGTAAATGAACTTGACCAGTCAAATGAAGTTTGAGTAATAACAGCTTAATTGTATCATTTGCATGAAGCATGAGGGACTGCCGGTGTACACTGTTGGGCGTAGTCCATCCATGTCATGTAGCATACTCTATAAAATGTAATAATAAATCTTCCATACAACAAAAAGTTACCTTAACTTATTCTAGCTCACTCTGTTGAGTCTACTCACTTAAACTTAGTAAAGACAACTTTCTTTTGTTGTCTTTACTTAAAAAAATTCAGGAAATATGATTGCCTTAAAATTTCCAAGTAAAGTTGATCATAAATTTTAAGTTGTTAAAGCTGAAAAGAACTAAGTTCTGCCAACTTATGTCATGGCAGTAACTTATCAAATAAGTTGATAACCAAACCCTGCAACTGGCTGTCTATGCTCCAGAGTGTAGACTGACATCCCCTGCTAGCATTTTTCCATAATGTACAGTCATACACCATAATTCAACACTTAGTACATGATGAGCATATATAAGTTACTATAATATAATATAATGTATTTAAGTTCATTTGAGTGCAGCTAACTCACAAAAAAAGTTTAATCAAATCTACTTTATCTAAGTTAACATAAAGGACTTTTTAAAGACTTTGCATAGTTGTTTTGGTTAAGTCAACTAATTATATTGTACAGTGTAGACAGCAGGCTGAAGATGCTGTAAAAGCAGGTTGATATTGTAAAACATGAATACTGTACAATTCTAAAGGACTTTGTTTTAAAATTGGTCATACTGAGAACATTTGTGTGACCAGAAACTCCAGAGTTAAAACTTCTGCCACGATGAAGCTTGTTTTTTATCTTGTTACACATGATGGAGAGTTCACCCTCAATAAACAAGCAGTGCAAAAGAGAGTTCAGTAAACACAACGTGTGTAACAAATGTCATTTAGATACAATTTATTGAGGCACCTGTTTCTCAACTACAGTGAGCACAAGAGGACATTTAGAAGAGCACTGAGTAAATCCGGCCCTCCTTTCCTGATGAGCTGTTTGTCACTTTCATCACGTAGATTTATTTTTATACCATAGGCTGTCAAACAAAGGCTTCAGGAGGTGCTCTGTGGGCGTACTGAGTGGGTGTTTATGTATTTAAATGGCTCTTGGTATCCCCCCACTGTTTACACAGATCACCTCCTTCCACGTCAGCGTTGCTGCCTCACACCGTGAACACGATGCTCGTGTCTCTGTCTCTCCTCTGTACTTTGTGAAGGTTACTTACACCTACGCACCTCCTAAACTTAATATCCCTTATAAACAAACTTAATTAGTGGGAAGTAATGTTCTCAGAGCTTAACTGCGAGCTGTGCTGAAGGGTGGGGGTGGGGCTGCCAGTGAGCAAACAGCTGCAGATAATCACCTCACTTTTTCAGACCGGTTAGTGGAGTTATTTTCAGTGTCACCGTGGTGGCCAGTTGCAAGCGGATGACACGGTAGGTGACAAAAATTACTGATGGATGCTGAGTGGGGTGCATGCCAATTCCCTAACAGCTATGGTAAATGGTTTCAGTTTTAATTTCAGCACAAAATTCTCATTAAAAGCAACAAAGAAACTTCAATTCACTGTTTTTGTTTAATGTAATGTTGTGGGAGGTGGTAGAGAAAAGAAGTTAGAGAATGAAATTATGTTCTGGATTAGTTTAAGAAGTTTAGACAGGTGAAGATGTAGGTCATGGTGTTCATATACAAAAGGTAATTGAGGCTCAGCTGTAGGGTTAGAGTTAAGGTTCGACTTAAGATTGTGTTCAAAGGTAGTAAAGCTCCCATACATGGACATCAGGGCTCTGACATGCTTTCTATTTGCAAAGCTTTGAAACTCTACTTCGTTATGCCACTTATGTTCTTGCCAGCTCACTGAAGTCCAGATAAGGACAAACAAAATTGATTAAGAAATACATACAGAAAGATGATTAAAACCCGAAAACAAACAATAAACAAACAGAAAAACAACTGAGAAAGCCGACGTTTAAACTAATTTTTTGGTCATGGTCCATGTAGAAAAGACGTCTCCTGGAAGTGCAGAATGAAAGTCTTTATGACGTCTTTTTTGGACGTCTTTTGGACATACCAGAACCCTGTAACCATGAGTGAGGAGGGCACACAGTGGACATGTGAGCCTGCTGTACATGATTACATCACATACAGGCAAGTAGTCTATGCTCCAGGGTGCAGGCTGACTATCTGTCCGTCTACACTCTCTGTGCTGTATCCACACACCACAGCATAGGTGTGTTATCTATCTGTGCTCCACAGTGCAGGCTGACTGTCTGCCTAGACCCCATGGTGCAGGCTGTCCATTAACACTCCACGGTACGAAGACCGGCTGTCTGTCTATGCGCCATGGAGCAACAAGGTTTTCTAACTATGCTCTATGACATAGGAATAGCTGTCTACTCTCCTCTGTAGTAATCTTTTCCAAGAAATGTACAAAAGAAAACAACATTTCCTAATGTCCTTGACTTCCAATCTACAGCGTTGAAGTGTGGATGGTCTATGAGCTGGTCTATGCCATGGAGCATAGACAGCTGATCCACACTGTAGAGTATAGATTGTGAGTCTACACTGTGGAGCATGAACAGGTATATACTATGGCGCATAGACCGACTGTGCGACCTGTATATGTAATCGTGTACAGCAGGCTCTCATGTGCACTGTGTGTCCTCCTCACTCATGGTTTCAAGGTTCTGGTACGTCCAAAATACGTCATAAAGACTTTCATTCTGCACATCCAGGAGACTTTTAGACATGGACCATGACATAAAAAAGACGTAGTTTCATCGTTGGCTTGCTCAGTGGGTTGGGTCCTGTTTCCATTTAGTGTTTCAGCTCAGTTCTTCTTAGTACAGCACCCATTTTGTGGCATTTCCTTTGACTAAAACTGGGAGTGGTAAAAAAATTAGCCCTACGGCCTTACTTTTTGGAAGCCTTCTATTGGGGAGTCAGGCATAACAATCTGACCCCAGAACGTGGAGCTTGGCATGTTGATTGGTTTGCTGGTTGAAAGAACTGTCACTTCCTGTTAGACAGCGGTAATGAAGAACAACAAATAACCCTGCCAAGTTTAAATCAGGCTGACTTTGTGCACTTTGCAACAAAAAGTCACATGTCAATCACAAAGGAGATGAAATGCTGGCTGTCTTTTGTCGTTGCTCTTTATTTGTGTCACATTTACTTGTTTGTAAGATTTATTAGTAGGGTACACTGTGTAGCACTGCCATGCGGTCACGCTGTTGTGTAGCCGATGCTGTCACCATCCAGCTTACACGCTGCTATGGTAATGCAAACAGGATCTGACCCGTACCAAACGGAACTGGGCCATACTGAACCACTTTGTGGAAACAGGGCTTTAGTTCACACCAATGACAAGAAAAAAATCAGCAGAGTAGTTTCAAAGGGTGTTTTTTCAGGGTCTGGAAAGGCCTCAGAGGCTAAAGATTAGGGTTAGGGAACCACCTCTAAGTCCTCAGGTTAAGTCTAGGAGAGAAGACTAGGGTTAGGATTACACATAAAGGTTGGGCTCAGCGAACTAGTCAACATCATTGGGTCAAAATGGGTCAAACGGTAGGTAAACCATTAACCACACAAAAGCTCTCAAGACACACTTGCAAGTGCATCTCACGTTGTTGAAGGAAACATTTCAATATATATAAACACTCTATATGCATCTATGTCTGTGGTGTAATTATAATAGTTATATTCAAATCTGTAGCTGTGCATGGGACTTACTTGGATGTTCCAACATGACAATGAACCAAAACACAAAGCAAAGTCGACCTGCCATTGGCTACAGTGGAATACAGTGAAGGTTCTGGAGTGGCCATCTCAGTCTCCTGACTTTGATATCATTGAGCCACTCTGAGGAGATCTTAAACCTGCAGTTCATGCAAGGCAGCCTAAGAATATACAAGAACTCGAGGCGTTTTGCCAAGAAGAATGGTCAGTTTTACCATCTGAGAAAATAAAGTCCCTCATCCACAATGACCACAAAAGACCTCAAGCTGTTATTGATGTTAAAGGGGGAAAAACACGCCATCAAGAACTAGGGTATGCAAACTTTTGATCAGGGTCAATTTGGAAGTGTCTGTTGTGATTATTATTTACACACATGGCCAAAGTTGTTGGTACCCCTCAGTTAATGAAAGAAAAACCCACAATGGTCACAGAAATATCTTGAATCTGACAAAAGTTATAATAAATAAAAATTCTATGAAAAATGAACAAATGAAAATCCAACACTGATTTTGAACTGTAGTTCAACAATGAGCAGTATGTGAAATCATCCACTTGAAGCAGTTAGACATCCATCAATTAGAAGCAAAGTCAACAAATAAATGAGCCAAGGGCTAGGGTAAGGTAGTGGTTACAGTTGACAGAGCATTTGCAGTTATCAAGAAAGGTTAGTTTAAAATCCTTCACACAAAAGAGCCTAAAGTCAGAGAAGAAGTATTTTTGTGACCTGTCGAGTCTGGACATGATCAGCTCTGGTGACCCCCAACGTACCCTTACCTCTGTTTACAACAGCTGATCAGCTGATATCATCCCTGTAACCAAAAACCAGAACAGAACTAACCTATACCCACACAGTCTATCCCCAGCAAAAGCTTTTTTTAATTTAGAATAAAAATAAAACTGAAGCCTTTCCACCAGAACATCAATTCATTGCATTTATAAAGTTTTATAGCCAGAGAGAGTGGTTCAGCTCTTATGTATAAATAAGAAAGCAAGTGATGCAGACATATCACAGCATCAAGTGGATCTCAAGAGGACTGTAACCAGTAATGAGGGTAATTATCAGGAGTGAAGGAGGAACCATTTGACTAAAGTTTATTTCTTCAGCAGCCTTATTAATGGATTTTTTCACTTTATGTTTCACATTTTCTGCAAAGCTGTTGTGCTCATAAAGCCTGTTTTAAACTTGTTCAAAAATTAACTCTGTCAGGTCATCAGAACAAACTATTGCTAATTTTAATTAGGTTCAGTCATTAAGAGAAACTGTAAAAGATGAGATCACAAAACAGTCTGGGGAAATGTGTTAATTTGAAAAACAGCATGATAAAACGATGAAGACAAAGCTGCCAAAATAACTGCAGTGCAAAGTTGTGAGAAGGGCGTCTGCGTTGTGCCGGGTAAGAAAGAAGAAGAAGAAGAGGAGGGACGCAGCTGGAGTGGACAGAATGTGGTGGGCATGAAGCTGGTGACCGAGGCAGAGAGGAGGAGGACTGTTTCCATCCTGGACAGGGCCCACCACCCTCTGCACAGCATATTCAGCAGGTGTGTGAAGAGTGTCCAGCATCAGACTGATGTCCAAGTCTGGATCCGAGGACAAACTGACGTCTCCTTTGACCTCCTGGCAACAAAACCACTCCAAACATCTCTATTTATAAGGGTGGAAACACAAACTGATGATAGATCCGGACCATAGACTGTATAATCAGTGGACGCCATGACAGTCGACCCTAACTGAAGTCTCCACAAAAACTGCTCCCCCTGGTGGCTAGCTGCAGTATAGGTCTAAATCTCTGTCTCCTAATGCATTCCAGGTGAGAAGCTGTAAAACTTTAAAGGTTCCATATTATACTTTTGAAACAGTTAAAATCATTGGATGTAGAGGTCTGATGTCCCAAAGTCATGAATGTGGCTGTTTTTTCTCTGAAAAAACCACTGGGATCATGAATTTAGACCTACCAAAAATCCTTTTTTTAATTGCTGCATCACTCAGTGAGCTGTTTCAGTGTCTGCATTTGAATATGAAATGAGGTGGAGCTCTCCCCACCTCCTTCAGGAAGTGCATATGCTGACTCGACTCAGACGGATCATCCAATCAGCATGCAGAAGCCGAGTGTCCGGCCCAGCTCACTGCCCCATTGTGCCCCAGAGACGCTGAGCATCTGTGTAAAACACTGTGGAGCTGATGGGATGAATGAGAGGGAAGTCATGTTGGTTTCTTGTGATAAGTAGCTGATTCTGAACAAAAGATGAACACGTCCTGTTTCATATTTAGTAAATGAAATAGACACACAGCGGAACATATCTCACCACTTTTTTTGTACAGTTTTGGGGAAGCTGAGCTTCCCTTGCAGTCTCAGCGTAATTGCCACTGCTATCTACTGACATTTTATGTGGAAAAACACAGGTAAAGTCGATGGCATGTGCAAATCTGATCCACTAACAGCGAAGATGCGGATTGTGTCTCTCATATGAGCAAAACAGCAGGATCCATAGAGTCTCCTTTCATGAATGTTCATCTTTGTAGAGCTGACAGAGTGAGCACATTATGATAATGTCAGCAGTAAAACAGAAGGTGATCTAAGACACAGAATTAAAGTAAGATCGTGGCTCTTTTATTTCACAGGTGTTTCTCTTATGCTGATTTAAAGATTTAAACATCTGTGTTGAATTTCTGAGACAATGTAACAGTGATGGTGAACAATCAAAGCAGTTTTATCTGCACAATTAAGACCAAGATCAAAGTAAATCTCAACTGAGTCTTGACTCCTGAACTGTCATTTCTATCACAAGAACACAGAAGACTGGCTGATTTCTGCTGTGCAGCTGATATCTAGTGCACACGAGGAGGTTTATCCATGTATTTGATTTTGACTGTGTAGTTCCTCAGAGGAAGCTACAGGAGGAGGAGGAGGAGCAACTGGCAGACGTGGTTGCGTCACTTTGTTCTGGTGTGTGTTGAAGACACACGCTTAACCCAAATTAGTTGGCTTTACTAGAAAATTGCGTGGAAACCCGTTGCCTTATACCACTTTAGCTTTTACACAACCTGATACTAAAGAGGTTAAGTTGTTTAAAAACAGAATCTTAATTTTTTGCAGTAGTCATAATAAGTTCATATTAGTAGCCTTTACTCAAGATCATTTGTTCACATCAATATCACTAGTTATTTGTACTCATCATTTGTTAAAAGTCATGATTCTACACTGCAAAGAAAATCCTTTTGTTTTTATGGTAAAAATCTGGCAGCTGTGGTTCCAGGGGAATTTTGTAAAATATACTGTAAAATTGAAAACAACTTTACAGAACAACCTGACAATTTATGGTTAGACATGTTATTATTAACTAAAACTTACATTTTACCCTGTAACCATGAGTGAGCAGGACACACAGTGGATATGAGACCCTGCTGTACATGGATTTGTTACGCAGGTAACTCACCACACACTGTGGTGATATAAAGATATTATTTGGTTGCATTGTGTCTAAGTCCTCTTTTTTTGAGAAGTTGTTTTTTCATAAGTTATTAGACGTTAAAAACCAGGTTATACATTTCGTTTCACGATGACTGAAGGTTTGTGTGTAGTTTTTATAGGGGATAGATGCTGGTTTAGATGAGCGTTTCACTTTGAATCAGTTCAGCTTTACATGAACTGTTCAATGGAAAAATGTTTTGAGTGTCTTCAGATCCTCTTAAGTCTTGTCCTCAACTAAAGCACTAGATTTCTGGTGTCCAAAACAGCTGAGTGATGATGAAAAATGATATGGAAACAAAAAGTCCTCAATTTTAAAATCATTGACTCACTCTGGCATGTTTAAGCCTAAAGATTTTTTGAATTGGTTTGTTTAATCCCAGTTCTGAAAAATTAAACCTTTTTTTTTTAAGAAGCAACCTGAGGAAAAAAAATCAATTTTTAAATTAACATTTCCAAGTTAAAATTCATATCAAGTTTGAAAGAAGCATTTTCTTGTTCTATTTCATTACTTTGCTGCTGTATTTGATCAATAATTTGTGTCAGTATCCTCAGGCCTGTCTGTATCTCCTCTCATCTGTCAGTTGGTTGTCAGGAACATGACAGAGCTGGACAATAGAGGAGAGACGCAGCAGTCCGTCCTGCAGCATCAGATGTGATGAGTATCAGCAGGAGCGGGTTCAGCCGGTGAAAAGCTCCCCTCACTCTCAACTTTGAAAGGACAGGGGAACAGTCCACATCAGCTTCACTTCTCTCTCTCTGCCCACCAAAGGCACAGGGTGAGAGCTGTCACACACACACACTGAGAGAGAGAGAGAGAGAGGGAGGAGTGGGTTATGGCCGTTATTCTAGTCTTTGTAATAAACAGGAGTGAGGAGGGAAGCTTAGCAAAGGAGTCAGCAAGGCCAGAGAGAGGACACTCACAGATGTCTTAATAAAGCTTTCAGCTCCTCTCCCCACCGTCCTCCTCCCTTTGTCTTCCTTCTCCTCTCTTTCTCCACCCTGCCGTCACCCCACACAGCCCCCCCTCTCTTTGTCATTCTCCATCTCTCCTCTCTGTATTCAGCTGCCTTTGATTTCGATCTTTGCCTCCGTCTCTTTACTTCCACTTCTGTCCTTCACCATCAGACCCTCCTCCCCCCATCTTCAAACCCGGAGCTTCTTTTTTTTTAATCTATCTGATATCCTCTTCACACTCTCCTGCTTCTTGTCCATGCTCTTGGTGGCCTCAAAACGATGATATTGCTTATATTGTCGTAATGGCACTGTTGTTGCATATTGCCAGAAGTGACAGTATCTCGTCAACATCTGCATTTTAGAAGATGTGTGCACTGTAAAATATAATAAGCTGACTTTACTTTTTTAAAGGCGATGATTTAGCATATTTTTAAAGTGATTTATGTTAACTTAGATAAAGTAGATTTGATTAACTTATTTTTTGTGAGTTTGCAGTACTCAGCTTACTTACTTACTCAACTTCTATATGCAAAATCATTACTCAGGTTGACCATGAGTGAGGAGGGCAGGCAGTGGATGTGAGACCCTGCTGTACATGGATATATCACATAGGTAACACAGGCTGTCTTTGCCCTGATGTAGACTGACTGTCTACGCTCAATGACTTAGTCCAGCTGTCAATGGCATAGACTGGATGTCAAGAACATCAATAAATAATGATATGTTCTTCTGTTGAACTCCAGCTGAAAGTTCCCATGGATGTTTTGCATAAACTTATTTCAAACATCAACTTTTGATAGGTTACTGCCATGACAAGAATGGTCAGAACTTAGTTCTTTTCAGCTTTTTCAACTTGAAATTTATGGTCAACTTTACTTGGAATTTTTTAGGGAATCGTTTCCTCAATTTTTTCAAGTAAAGTCAACAAAAGAAAGTTTTCTTTACTGAGTTTAAGTGAGTAGACTCAACAGAGTGAGCTAAAATAAGTTAAGGCAACTTTTTTGTTTTAAGTAAAATTTACTATTACATTTTACAGTCTGTGAGAGGTCTGTCTGCTCACAGTGGGTGGAGTAGTTATATGTCAGCCTGAGATATCATCTACAGGATGTTAGTACAAACAGTTAAATGGAAGTTTTTTTAATCCATGCTGTTAAAATTGAAACTCAACACAAAGGAAAGGCTTTAACAGCACTGGATGCGGCACCTTCACAGAGGTTCTGAACCTTTTTGAGTTGTCACCCCCAATTTAACATGCTGGGACACCCCCCAGGCAGAAGTGCTTCACAGAAAATAAACATTGACAAGAAATAAAAGGGAGTACATAAAGGAGAAGTAAAAGAGAAAGAGAAGAAATTTGAGAACAAGTAGATGTCAAAAATCTTGGGTTCATCGGGATCTTTGTACGGCGTAGAGTAGGTGAAAGGATGCTTCCACAGTGTGTGGCTTCAACTGTCAAACATGGAGGAGGAAGTGTGATGGTCTGTGCTTGTTTTGCTGGATCCAGGGTTGGTGACTTGTTCAGAGTGAGAGGCACCCTGAACCAAAACAGCTACCACAGCATCCTGCAGCGCCATGCAATACCCTCTGGTATGTGTCTAGTTGGTCAGGGGTTCATCTTACAGCAAGATAATGACCTAAAACAGAAGTCCAAGCTCTGCCAGAACTATCTTGTGAAAAAATAACAAGCTGGTAAACTTGAAACCATGGAGTGGCCAGCACAGTCTCCAGACTTAAACCCCATTGAGCTGGTTTGGGATGAAATGGACAGAAGAGTGAAAGCAAAGCAACCCACAAGTGCCACACATTTATGGGAACTTCTGCAACAGACATGGGAAGAACTTTCTGAAGAATATTTGATTTCTATTGTAGAAAGAATGCCACGTGTGTGTTCAGCTGTTATCTCTGCCAAAGGTGGCTACTTTGATGAGTCAACAGTTTAGAATACATTTTGGTCTATAAATTGATTCCATAATTTCTTGGTTGATTCCAATTGCTTATTTGTACAATGCTTTGACGTCTGAGTGCAATGAGACATTAAATGGCATAATTTTCAGTAAAAATACTGGAAAAATTGGGGTGTTTTATGTTGCACCACTGCGGTTCAAATGTAACAGCCATTCAGTGTTGGTTTTTGGCCTTGCTGGTTACATGCAGAGATTCTCCAGCTTTTCCTGATGTTTTGGACTGTAGTCGATTAAATCAATCTATTTTCTGAAATTTTATGTTGAGAAATATCACTTTTTTCCAGCTGTTGGACTATGTGCTTATGCAGTTGTTGACAAAGTGGTGAACCTGGCCCCATCTTTGCTTGTGAAGGACTGAGCCTTTTGGGGATGCTCCTTTTATACCCAATCATGATACTCACCTGTTGCTAATGAACCTGTTCACCAACAGCTGTTTTTTCAGCATTCATCAACTTTCTCAGTCTTCTGTTGCCCCTGCCCCAGCTTTTTAGGAACAAGGCATCAAATTCAAAATGAGTGAGTGTTTTCATAATAAATGAAAAAAAAATAAAAATAAAGTTTATCAGTTCCAATCATAAATATTTTGTCTTTGTACTGCTCCTAACTGATTGTAGGTTAAACAGGATTTGTAAATTATTTCATTCTGTTTTTATTTACATTTTACACAAGGTCCCAGCTTCATTGGAATAGTCATAAATGTCAGTTCATCCACTGTTCCACAGTGAAAGTCAACCCTCAGTGGCAAAGCAATAATCTATTTGCGTCTTCCGTGCAGCTGCAAACAAAAACTCTGACAGTTGTCCTTTCTCCATGTTTTAAGTGCTCACCTCACACCCCAACCCACTCTCTAAATGTGTTTGCTGTAGCTGAACCCTCCATGTGCCACAAGGTTTCCCAGCAGCCAACACAAAGACACAGAGAGAATTAGACCTCTCTCAGGAAATGCCAGTTGTTGCAGTAGAATTCTTTGTGCGGTTTTACACCTTTTGAAAGGATTAATGCATACCTCAGCTTTATGCAGTCACCTCCATCCATCCACCACCCTCCACCCAGTGCAATCCATCCCTTCCGCCCTGACAAAAATGTTTACTTGTTGGCCGTGACTACGAGAAAGAGGAAATCCTTGGAGCTATGAAAGCCCTGCTCTATTGTTGGCTCTTTAGAGATGTGATTTGTGTTTGCCTCGGGTAGAGCTGTAAGCATCGATGACAAAATGCCAGCTGTCAGATGCATGAAAGCAAACAGACAAAGTAAGAAAAAAATGTGTTTTACCTTCAGTGAGAGACCTGGATAGAAACCTTGATGCTACAAACTGAGAAAATCAGATATGAGAAGAATCACAAGCAAGCTGTGTGCAATTTAAGAGCCAATGTAAAAAGACTTTACTGTCCTGAAGCACTGTTACTCACTGCCCGCTGCTGTTTTCATTTACTGACAGAGATTTTCATTAAATACTTCTTAATCTAAATATTATAGGTCTCTTTTTCTCCAGTAAGTGAATGTAAGAGTTTACAGTCACTTTTATTTATGATCATTACTGTGCTTTAACAAAAGAAAGTTTCTCTTTCAATCTTTAAATCTGGTACAGGAGTCAGGTGCTGTCTAAACTGTCTGAGGACAATGCTTCTTTAAAAGTCAAAGATACATTTTTTTTTTACTTAATGGAGAGTCACTAAAACTGTTCTCTAGTGGCAGACATGCTCACATGACATCCCTTTGACTAAAATCCCTGCCCCCATGGTGAAAATAAAAACACATCTAAAGTAAAATATCCATGTTCTACTTCCTGGATTTTCAAGAGAGGGTTATTTTTGTCAAAGCTGATGAATTTACAATTAGCAAAACTGATTACTGGGGAGAAAAGAAACAGACATGAATGATGTAAAAGCTACCCAGTCATAGAGGTGAGATTTTTATTCATGTGCTTCTCTTCTCACCATGGTACCAAAAAAGTAAGTCCATAAAAGTAGCTCTAATTAAATCATTTCAGGCCTTGGTTTGCTATCAGTAATCACAAAGAGTATTCATGGATACAGCTGAAGCTCACAGAGCTTTTCCTGGACTGTGTCCAACTCTCCACATCACTTCACTTTGGGTGTATATAGGTTTTCAAGCAGCTCTTGGTTTTCTCTGGTCAGTTGAAAGATTTTTACTTAGAATGCATCAAGGAGTGGTCATATTATTTGGTCAACTTTTGCAATGTGGAACTTTTCATTTTCACTGTCTGCGTGTAAACACCAAGGGGGAAATCCACTGCAGCCGTCTGCGGTGCATCGCTGCATCGCCGCTGCGGTGCGTGTTGACTGCATTTGTCAACTCACACTGGCTGCACAGGGCTGACAGACAGTTAGTGTCGCGAGATCAAGGAGACCCCGTCCTCCTCATTTTATTGGTAAGTCTCTCTTCATTCATATTGGACTGCAAAAACCGTAAATCTCCTTAATCCTAGCATTTCTCCGCTCCTTCTGTCTTATTGTCCACAAAGTCAAGCTCAATAAAATCTAAGTTTGGCACAGTTTGTTTTATTTTGAAAGTCACGTCTCTTTTCGATAGTTTCCGGGCACTACTCCCTGTCCCGCTCGATCTTCCCTGCCCTGAATTTATGCATCACAGCTGCGTCGTCCGGCACAAATAGGATTGCTGCGTATCACTTGCGTTTTGCCGGCGTTGGCACGCAGCCGAACACAGCCGCAAGAGAACAGATGCAGTGTGAGTTGACACACTGACTTGAATGAATCTTAATTGATTTTTTGCTGTGACGTAGTGGAGACGGAACGCAGTGTATTTTAGCCGTAAGCGGTGGAAAATCTGGAAACGCTGATGTCACGTTCAGCTCTGGGTGTCTGCAATAAGCCTCCGCTGTGCCAGGCACGAACGGAATAACAACAGCAGTGACCTACCCTTTTGTTCTTCTCCTGCTGGTAAATCTACTGACTTCTATCAAAACATGCATTTATTGCACTATTTCTACAATAAGAGAAGAAGTTTTTCATATAAACTCCAGATGACCAGCTCAGCTCTCCTTCGGCCTCTGTCCTGTTGTTGTGTAAACAGCTCCTACAGTTATATGTTGGTCTGATATGAACTCATTATGATTGCTGTATAAAATAGATAAATAAATAAATAAATCTTTAGTATCAGCTAGTGTAAAAACTAAAGTGGCATAAGTGGTTTCCAAGCAATTTCCTGTGAAGTTTACTAATTGGGTTAGAGAGTGTATCCAGAATTTCTTTGTGATTTGTAACCAAACAGTTATTGTTACTGTACTTCTGTAGTCTTTCTGATGGAAGAACAATGTGCACCAACTTCGAGTTCTTCAAACCCATTGTTTTGTTTCTATTTTACACTGGATGGTGTTACCTGGTAGAGTTAATTTTTGACACTGAACAGTGTTGAGCACTGTCAACACTATTTGGTGTTGACTTTTAACTCCATGTAGTGTTAAGATAACTCTGGTTGAGTGTTAAATAATCAACACTTTTAAAAGTGTCAAACCAACACTCAAAAGAGTGGACACATATAGACACTTTTCTGGTGTTAAATCAACACTCTCAGTGTTTATTTCTTACTGGTAGATTGTTGTGTACCATGACTGAGGAGGACACAGTGGCTGTGAAACCCAAATGTCCTATTGGAGTGTGCATGTGCCTGAAAGGCTGGCTGGTCTTCACAGAGGATGACCATCTCAGTCCAAAGTGTAGACCAGCTGTCTGCACTCTAAGATGTGGCTGATGCTTGTCTTTGTTCAATAGCACCTACTTAATGTGTCTGCCCAAGGTGTAGTCTGGTGTCTTCACTCCAGCTTTTCCTTTTTTCCAAACACAACCAGGCACTAACCACAAAATGTGTGCAACAGCACCTTTGAACTCCACCTGTTCTAATTCCTGAATCTGCCTGTCTTTTACCCCTCCTCTAGTTTTTCTATGCATGTAACTAAGTGAAAGAACATCCTGATGGGCAGATAGATATGTGATATGCTGCTCCACCATCAGTGAGTGTTCGTGCAGCGTGAGGGTGAAATATTCTGTTTTGAGGTTTAGTACAGAGCTGTAGGTTCAGCAAATGTTGGCCTGTTTCAAAGGAGATGCAAAAATGTGTTTGCACATCATGGCTCAGAGTTAAGTGTGGGGAAAGATAAGTCGTGTTCAATGAGTCATGGTATGGCCTTGTTGCTTTTATCTGTGCTTAAACTTATTGAATCTGAGTGGGCTTCAACAAACCAGCTACAGAGGTATACCAGGTTCACAATGCTGTAATAAAGCACGCACACACACACACACACACACACACACACACACCCTGTCCAACTCATAAACCTGTGAATTTCATAAACGCTCCAATCGGGAAGAATTTGGCCGGTGCTGTGCTGTTTCTCGTTAACAGTAAATAGCGTCACTGGGTCCTGGAGGTGAAATTACACTATATCATGGCTGAGAGCTCATTAAAAATGGATATGAGTGGTTG
>RPOG01004687.1:0-41150 GCA_008086565.1 Thalassoma bifasciatum
TTATAATTAAAATTTGAGTTTCTGTTCGCATCCAATGGGTTTTCCGTTTACTTAAAACACTTCTAGTTTCATTTAAACCTGATTACTTACCTTTTCAGTTCACAAAGAATCTCAGGGTTTGCTTGTTTGAGACCAAAATCTAAAAAGAATCCCCTTCAGCGTGTTAACGTGTACAAATTTTAAAGTTTGAGCGTTACAACTCTAATCCCCCGCTCCATTCGTCTCGCCTCCTCTCCTCCTTCCTCCTTTTGATCTCTTCATCTCTCCTCCTCTTCCTCCCTCTTAATCTTCTCATCTTCCTCACATCTCCCTCCTCCTCCTCCTCTTCTCCTTCCTCCACACTGACACGTCTCTTTTTAAATGACTCTGAAGCTGCGGTGAAGCTTTTATTTTCCTTCAGTCTGTGTGTATCATGTTAAATAAACGTCCCTCCGTGTTTTTCCGTCTGATGTTAAATTTGACTCTTGGCAGGAAAAATACAAGTGATGAGCAGACGGGGAGGTGTGTGAGGGGGTTGATTAAACCCGGAGAGAGAGAGGAGGAAAGGAGGGAGGAAAGGAAGGAGATGAGGATGAAAGGAGAGGGGGGAGAGAAAAAAAACATCAAAGGTTGTGGAGAAGATGAAGTTCAAGAAGATGAAGCTCCAGCCTCCAGCATGTTTGTTTCTCCTCTTATCTGAGTTTACTTAACACACACATACTCACACACACTCACACACTCACACACAGCTGTTAGCGTTTATAACGTTAAATTTGTCTGATGAAAGCAGGCTGAAACTAAAACTTCAAAACAGGATCAGACAGAAAAGATTTTAGATTACAATTATGCCTTTAAGCTGCATTTATTGTGAAAGGTTTGAGCAGGAAGTAAACAGAGCAGAAATATGACCTTTCATTGATCAACCAGGAAAAATGTACATTTTTTTAAAGCAGAGTAAATGAATCCCTAATGTTATCAAGTTATAAAAAAAGACAGAATTTCAACTGGAAACACCAGAGACTGTGACCACCACTAGGACTAGAAAATGTATCATTTTCTCATAAAAATCCCAATTTCAGATATTATTATCATGTGATAAAGCTGTGATTTTTTTGCTGAACTCCTGACTGACTCAGAATCTGTTGTTTCAGCTATTTTATACACGTGTCTTGAGTGTAAAACTTTTGGGAAAGATCCTATTTCCTTGAGATTGTTGGATTTTTTTATTATCATTTATCTAACTTTTTTTTTTTTTTACATTGCATTTTATTGTATTCATCTTTTTAGCTTAACACAATGAAAGATATTTTGCACTACATCTTTTTTAAAGTTAAGAGTCAAAGATGAATCTCTTTGTTCTTCAGTTGTTAAAATTCAGTTGTCTTCAGTTTTTAAATAGCAAGAATTGTATTTAAGGTTCAGACTCAGTGAAAGTGTTATAATCAGGGTTTTGAGAAAAGTCCAAATATGACTGTTTATCCCAAAATCTTCTTTTTTCCCCCCTGAAAATTATGCTTTTTATCTAATAATTTTGACTCAAATCTTAGAATTTTAACTTTTTATACTGAAATTTCAACTTTTTATCTCAAATATAGTCCTTATTTTAAAATGTTGATGTTTCTTCTCAAAAATTTGACTTTTTATCCTAAACTTTTGTCCTTATCTTAAAAGGAACCCTGGCTACCAGAACGTCATTTTCCTAAATGATCAGTGTTTTTACCAGCTACATAAGAACCATAATAAAATCTCTCAAAATATCTTAGTTTGTATAAAACTTGAAGAAATATTTTCACCTGTAGGCTGCCATTGTTGTTTACGCCGCAATAACGTCTGGGTAGTGACGTCATATGGTTGCACCGGGCTCGATCTCATACAGGATCATATAAGTCCTGGAGCGGACTTCAGTGGTTTCCTGAGGAAGTTTTGTGGGTTTGTGTTGGAAAATGGTCGGCACAGCATTTGGCTTTAGTCTCCGTTTATAATGACCCACACCTGTCAGCTCTTTCATCAGCATGGGCCGGCTAAATGCAGCAAATGCTTCTGGGGAGAAGTGGCCAGAACATAGCCGCGGGTCCATTGGAAGTTGTTTACGCCAACAAGAGATTTCCCACAACTTCCTTCTTTTCTTGTCTTTTGGGAAGCTGTGCAGACTAACATCAGTCTCCTTGTTTCCTTTGGACTGAAAAGTGCACCCAAAAGCAGCCACATGTGGCATTATTATGTTTTTTTCCTCCTGAAACCTGGTGACTTACGGCAACTAGTAGTGAGTAAACGGCAAAATCCAGATGCTCGGCACCAAGTAACCAATCTACGTCATCAACCCAGAATGCATTGCAGCAGTAAAACAATTGCTGCGCCCGGAGGATAGAAACTGTGGTTTGAACTGTATTTTTTTTTTTAAGAAAAACCAATTTGTTTTGTCTTTTTACAACAAATTCTAGTTTGAAACAAAAATTTAAGCATATTCATGCCTATTAGTCCTTAAAGTCGGGGTTCCCTTTAAGATTTTCACCTTAAGTGTGAAAGTTTACACTTTTCATCCTCAGAATCAGAATCACCTTTAATGGCTAGGTATGAACATACAAGGAATTTGCTTTGGTAAACTGTGCTCTCTTGTCCAGGTAATCGTAAGGTATAAGCTTTTTTCACATCATGTTAAATTGCTTTCTTAACATTTTGAATTTTTTTTTATCTCAAAATGTTGACTTTTATCTAAAGATATTGAATTTTTGTCTCAGAATTGTGCAATTATTTCTCAATATTTCCATCTTCTATTCTCAAATATTGATCTTTTATCTAAAAGTGAGAAACAACTCTTACCTTCAGTTTTCATCCTTGCATTAGAGTAAAAGCTTTTGATGTTTTGATGGTTTGATGTAATTTTCTGCCAAGTTTGTAAATGTTTCTGTGACATTGTGAATACTTCACTGAACCTTGATTTGAAGAAAACTGTGAATTGAATTGAAATTGATATACGAGCCAGAAAAATCACAATAAGATCTGTTTCTCAAATCGTTCCGTTCTAACCACCAACAAAGTTAAACGGGAACAAGACCACAGGGAACGCTGAATTATAAATGTGGTAACAGGTCAACCAGACAGGTCACACTGACACACAGCAAGAGGAAATGGAGGAATAAAGAGGAGAGTAAACACTGACAGGAGATTTAAGGAGAGGGGGAGAGAGATGAGGAAGAAGAAGAGGAGAAGTTTGGAGAGTAAGTGTAAAGAGACATGATGGAGAAGAAGAGGAGAACAAACTGAGAGGAGCTGAGTGTTTGATGATGAAGAGAGGAGACAAGCTCTCAGTCCACACACACACACACACACACACACAGCAGTGAGATGTGCTCTCACATCGGAGCACATCTCTCCCTCTCTCTCTCTCCTTTTCCGTCTACAGTCATCTCATCATGAAGCTCCCTCTATCGTTTCTTCTTAATCATGCTAACAAACATCAGCGTCCTCCTCTCTGTGTATTAAGTCAGTTTAAAATCAAAATAAAAACACGCCACAGGAACGCTCAGTTCAGATTTAGCGGATGTAAACTAGAACAAACATCTTGTGAGTTCTTTTATAACATCACCTGGACTCACACAGTAGAGCTCATGTATTAGCATGGACTGTACAACACATGTAGCCTTAATGACATCATCATTCAGATCAGGAGTTTAAGGCCTGTTGTTGGTGGGTGCAATGAAAGGACAAAACATGATTTGACTAACCTTTTTTTTAGTTAGGGTGAGGTAGAAAGCTGCAGTTGAGGGGCTCATAGCTTTATTCGCTAACATCTACTAAGATCCTAAATAACTAGCGCTGAATTGCGGGTGCAATCTATGATTAGTGGGTGTGTTTTAAGTGATGTGTTATGATTGTGTGCACAGTTGATAGCAGGTATAGAAGTGGTGAAGACCACCCATTTAAATTAGCGTGTGCTACCATCTGACTTCATGAAGAGTTTGAGAGAATAGAGCGGCTGTAAACAAAAAATGACCTTTGAAGTCATGGAGTTGGAGTTGGAGGAAATAAAAAACAAAGAAACAGTCACTGGCACTATTATAGGAATGTTTCAATTACTATGTACAGTTTTCCATTCTCTGGTGCTGTCAAAGTTCAGTTTTTTTTTTGGTTTCAAAACATGACACGATACTTAATTGCATACAAGATGTTTTTGTTTTGGTTCGATTGCATTTAAAATAAAATGGTTTGTTTAAATAATTTACTGTGTCCTTGGTACGTGGGAACTGGATTTACTTAACCATCTTGTGTAACATAGCATTCGACATTTGGTGCAGCACACCAAAAAAAGTACTCGGGGAGATTTCGGCACTAACTGTGCTGGTGTGCTGGAATGATCCAGACACAAGAAAATGCAGCACTGTAAGGATTTTTTTTTCATTGGAGAGATGGCACTGCCCTTTTTTTGTAACTGGCCCCATATCAGCCCTTAGCTAACAAAATATACTGCTGGATAGACCATATGTTTCTGCTGTTTTGATTTCTCACTGTCAAAATATGTCGACATGCCAGATTATTATTCACTTACTGTTACTATTGATAACTGACAGTGGGTTTCAATCAACAAATTGCACTTTCCATATACTGTTGTATTATGATATGGGGAATTTTGTCCATATTGGTCAGGCAGAGTTTTCATACACACAAACCTTTTGTACATCTGACCTCTGGTGTGCTCTTCTGTCAAACAACTCAGATTTGCCCTTAAATAGGCAATACACAGGTTTATTACCCAGGTTCCTGTTTAACTTGTAATAACTTGTTGAATTGTCAGTACGTCTGTTTGTTCACTGCAATAATCCAGTTCACCAAACAACAACAAACAAGACATAGTGGCAGAGTAATCTGTTTGGCATTGGCAGAGCAGATTCGGCATCTTTTTCATGGGCAAAACCCACAGACTCAGCTCTGCAGCAAATCCCACAAATGTTCCTTACAAATGTGGCAGTGTTTACAAGGAAAACAAACAGGCTTCCAATAGTAAGATTCATTGCCAAGAAGGATTTTGACAACAAAGATATAATCAATGAAACACAATTTGCCATGAGTTAAGTCAAACCTCATGAATCATTAGGATTAGACAGAATCTGAACGATTCAAGCTCCAAAACTACAACTCCTCCAGATTACATCATGTGTCAGCGTGCTTGATTCAGTAAATGCTTTCAAAACAAAATCCAGGTGCAATGTAGTTTTATTGTAAATGAAACATCAGAGCTGAGGGTGGGGGAGTGGGATGGGAGGGGGGAGGCTCACTGGTGCTGAGCTGCTGCATTTCCAGGCTTTGTCAAGATTATTTCTTTACACTTGGCTTCCTGTCCTCACACTAAACACACACAGACAATCAGACACACACAGAACCCCCCAGCCCTGACATACACACACACACAAACGTACACACACACTCACACAGCCCCGCTGGCTATCTTCCTCTTTTCTCTGCCTTTCCTCATCTCTATTCCCCCTATTACTCCTCTTCTTTTACACTCCCCCTCCTCTTTTCTTCCTTTCTCCTCCTCGGTAGCCATGGCTGCTTTTATAAACACACACACACACACACACACACAGAATAAGTGGAGGGAGAAAAAGAGAGGTGGACTGTAGTTGGCCAGTAGGTTGGCACGGATGTAGAGTAGACCTCCGTGACACACACAAACACACACACACACACAGGGGGAATCATGCCCCTCACACTGTGTGCATTCAGCAGGAAGGTTGTGCATGTATGAAGATGCATATGTTTGTGTATGTGTGTGTGTGTGTGCATTCACACAGCAGTCGGTGCCGTATTCTGTAACTGACCAACAATAACACTTCACTGAAACCTCTCAGCCTAAAAACTGCAGTCCCTCAAGCATCCACTGTCCAAATGTCAGTCATTACCCATAGACTTCCATGTCTTTTCTCTAAAAACCTTACTGCAAAGAAAAGGATGTCCACAGGCTCCAAGACAAAAATCTGTGGGTCATTTACAACTATAGACTGCATAAAACATGGATGTAACCTCTGTGACGTCACCTGTCTGTTTCTGAAGCCGTGTTTTGAAGCAAAATGGCCGGCATGGCCATAGTGGAACTGGGACGAGTGAAGTGTGCCCAAACTCCCAGCCATTTGGCGACCGTTAGTCATATGATCTCAGCTGTGCCTCTAATTGGACAAGCTCTCTATCTTAATATATTCCAATCTGCCAAGTTGGAGAAAATGTCCCTCTGTTGACGGCGTTTGTCAACTCATTCCTGCTGCACATTCAGTCCAGCAAGCTGTGCTTCCCACTCCATTATTAAGGCCCAGTTCCAATTCCTTTCTTAACCCTCAATCTTAACCCTCAATCTTAACCCTCAATCTTAGTAGCCCTCAAAACCAAGTGTTAAGGGCAATTTTGTGACTTAGAAATGGGACACCCCTTAAATGCAGATACATTTTCAGACTGTGGGGGGCAGCATTATACCAAAGCGGCGTTCAGTCTCTCAATTCAGAAGAAGAAGAAGAAGGAAGCGGAAGCATTTACAGAATCAGCGACAATGCCGTCTGCTGCTGTGTTTATGTCTTTTGCGTGGGCTTTGGGCATCTTTTTGAGATTAACCCGATCATCTTATACCATTATTAGCACAAGCATGTTATATGGGCTGTTATCTTGATAAACAACTACATTACCACGGAGAAAAATGACCATTTTGTAACGTTTACTAACTTAAACGATAGGAACAACACACCGGCCGCTATTGACAAAAGATCGTGAACAAATGTTATGCAACAATGAGGTAAATAATCCATAAAATGGGTCTAAACTAAGACAATACAATGGTTTTTGTAATATTTATATCTCCATTAAAAAAGAAAATACATTTGTAGCTCGCCTTCTTTGACACCATGTTTATCTGCTGAAATGCACAATGCATTCTGGATGTCCCTTAGTCCCAAGGGTGGTGTCGGAGAGTCTCAGTATTGAGGGAGATACAGCCTCAAACTCGCCCCTCAGCCTTTACATTCTGAGAATCGGGACAGCACTTGCACTTCACGGGAGCGCGCATTTTGAGATTGAGGGTTAAGATTGAGGGTTAAGACAGGAATTGGAATTCACCCTAAGTCTCTCCTCTTTCATGTTGAGCTTCAAAACCCTGAACCTGCTGACCCCTGGCGTGTCTCCACTCATTTTGTTTGTTTGGTTATTATCATAGTCAAACTAAATACAATCTGATTTTGAAACAGTTTGTTTTATTTTGAAAGTTAAAGGCTCTTTATAGGTAGCTATCTGGTGCTGCGTACTGTCCCGCTCAATCCTCGCTACGCTGAATTGATGCGTCACAGCTCCGGCATCTGGCAGAAATAAGATCGCTATTTCACATACGACCTGCTGAATCAGGCATCGAGCCAGACAACTGGCGCAACCATAGTGGAATGTGCCCAAACTCACAGCCATTGGGCACCCATCAGTCACGTGATTTTAGCTGTGCCTCTGATTGGGCAGGCTCTTGATCTTAATATCTTCCGGTTAGAGTGCATGCCGTTAGTGAAATTAGCGATCCAGACATTTTGTACCAGGCTGTAAATATGCTAATTCTAGCTCTGAAAACAGCTTTTTTTTGTCTTGGTGTGTATGTGACTTCCAGTATTCCCAGAGTCAGCCTCAAGTGGTCACTGGAGGAACAGCAGCTTTTTAGCACTTCAGCATTGTCTCATACTTTCAGACTGGTGGTTGCTGCTTGGAGTGGACACATTGACTTGGATTGAAACCTGCCTGATCCAGTGCTGTGATGGAGCCAGATCATAAACAGATCCTGTGTATTCTAGCTTTTAAACTTATTCTAATGATATGGATACAGGTGAGGGTTTTGTGACAGCTGAGTGATGCTCAGTCGCACTGGGCAATGAATTGCAAGTTAGCATACATTGAACTTTGACCTGCTGCAATATTATAATCACAGACGGTGCAATTTTTTCTTTAACCTGAAATGTGTCAGACTGCGAGAGGCAATACCTTCGCAGTATTTACACCAGTGTTACTCAACTCTGCTCAACTAAAAAGCCAAACTGAAACAGACATGTGCAGCAGCAACAATATAAGTGGGGGAAAGTGGCCAAAACAGCAAGAAGTAGCAATAAAAAGGCTTCAAAAATGGCCAAAAAGTAATAATATTGGGCAAAAACTTGGAAAATAGCCAGACGGTGGCAAAAAATGTTCCAAAAGTGGCAAACAAAATCATGAAAAGTGACTTAAATGGGCAAAAGCAGCCATTTGTACCAAATAAAATGTCATGGGTTGTTGTTGTGCTGTAATTAACGTCATTGTTCATTTCCAGAAATGGGTTTAACAACATTTAGGATAGGGAATCTAAAAATACTCGTACAATAAACTGTAATTAGATTATTTTTGCAAATTGCTCAGCCTTAATTAGGAGTTGTATTTATCAACTATGGTTTTCTCTTTAAGAAAAAGTGATTCATCGCTTGTGTTTGTTTAACAAAACGTAAGATGGGGAGCCTAAAAATAATTGCACCATAAATTGGAACTGCAATATAAAGGACAAATAATCACAATTTTGCAAGTCCTTCAGCCGTACTGCTCAGTGTCACCTCAACTAATTTAGTTTCTAAACAACCTTTTTGACCCAGGATTGATGTCAGAGCAATCCTTAAACTCGATTGATTCTCTCTCTCTCTCTTTTTTTTTTTTTAAAATAGCTTATCACACACACTCACACACTCACACACAAAAAACATCAGTCATCTCAGTTGCAATTCCTGCTGCAAGGTTTAAAAGTGAACTGACATCAAACCCCGATTCTACCTCAGACCTGTCATGCAGAACATGATATTTCACGTCTTATGCAGGCTGTGTGTGTGTGTCTGTGAGTGTGAGAGAGTGCATTAGTGTGTGTGCGTGTCAGTGTGTGAGTATGTTCCTGCTGTCTAATGGAACATTATTATGCAGACTGATGACTGGTGTAAAGCTCTGCTGCCCTCACCGTTTCTTTGTCACATACACACACACACACAAACACACATGCACACCTGCAGCTCAGACCTGCGCAGGTTCACCATGGCAACAAGCAGAAGTACCTCTCAGCTGTGTTTTTTATTTCTTTTTTTTTCTTACATTACAGAAACATTGTTTTTCTGTCAGTCAGCAGTGTCACAGGTTTGATTCCCTTTGAACTTGGGTGTGAAGAAGCTGTTTTGTTCACAGTGTTTGTCGACAGAATGGGATGTAAACTACCACCAGGATTTTAATACAAGGATCTAATCCATTCTATGATAGTCTCATGTGACCAAGATGTTTTACTACACTCTTGGAAAAAAAGATCTTTAACCTTTTACGTTCCACCCGGTCGTCTGCAACTAGTTCGCCATTCATATGTAGTTGTCAACGTATGAATAGTAACACTTTTGTAAAACATCAAAATGCTATATCAGACTAGAAAGTTTAGATTCTTCACATTTCAGTCACAAAGTTACTAGACAAACAGAACGTAATGAGTGAAAGAATCACTTGGATAGAGCCATCACAACTGAGACATCCTACCTGTTTGGGGTCATTACGTCACATCCTGACGCCCGTACCCTGAATATTCACTCTCCTTTCCACCAGAGGAATCCAGAGTTCAAACATATCAAAAGTGTTGTTTCATCAAATTATTCCAAGTGGTGAAATTTCTCCTGTAAAGTTTATTGTTTGCATGTCTGTCTTCAGCAGCTTCACAGTCTTATAGCATTTCCTCCTCTATGTCAATCTGGCAAAGCTGGGTGTGTTTATTTTGCTTTGAGTTCTAGCTGCAAGACAAACGTGACCCATTCATGTTCTGTTGAGTTTTGATCCCAGGACAGCTTGTGATAGTCAACAAGCGCTCCCTGCTTGACTGGCCAACAGCGAATGGTGGTTCCACATAAAAGCTTTATTAGAGGATTGTTTGTTTGCTTACAGTCCTGTCAATCACTCTAAAACTTAACTGATAGCCTCACCATTAAAATGAAGCTAGATGTAGTCATTTAGATAATTGACGAGACCTATGCATGTATTGTCGTGCGTCTTCTTTCATATGCATTCATGTTCAGGTTTTGCTTGCACTGAGTCTTTGGAAGAAAACATGGGTACAACAACTCTACCTGGTGTTTGGTCACTTGAGACTGAACACTCTACAACTCCTACAAAGTTTTACCTCAATAGCTACGATTTTCTCCTTCCCGATATTGATTCCAATACTTGTGCTGTAGGTATCAGCCCATACAGAGTACCAAGCCAATACCAGTATGTTATCAAAAAGTATCATACTGTGCCTGTACGACTGTGATATGGTTATCATTGTGGTTACATCTGCCTCAGGTTAAACACTTTGTAAAATATGGATAAATGGAGGAAATTAAAGCGATTTATTTATCAGCATTTTCTGCAGTATCTGTGCAATTTCCGATACTGGTGTCGGTATAGGAACAACTCTAGGTGCAGATGACACGGTGTAGAAGTGATGTGGTGGGTGTCTCATGTCTGATGTAAAGCATCGTGAAGTTATTGATTTTCAAAAGTAGTTACACAAAATGAAGAGAAAAAAAACTGTTTCTGCTAAATTTAGCCTGATGTGGACTTTAGCCACATATAAAAACATGACATTAGACAAACAAAATAATTTCATCTTTCAGATGACGTATGACTGATGAATTTTCACCTTGTGTTTCATTAGTTACAAGCTTTAAATCATAGTATGTTGGGGTTAGGGTTAGAGGGCAGAATTAGGTGGGATGTAAAGGGTTAATTCAACCTGTTCACTACGTCTCTTTCAATCTCGCGCTCCTGAAAACTTTGAGTATTCTCTGGAGCTCTGCCCTTGAAACTTCCAAAGTTCCTTGTGCTCAAACATGTTCCTCAAAGCATGAAATCTTCCCTGTCAGATGAGAGGGTTGGGAGGGTTTTCAGAAAAAAAAAAGGGGGGGGGGGGGGGCATGACTTCAAAAGCACATTGCAAAAGCCACAGGAGAAGGCAGGAGGATTATGGGTAAAATATGGGCTGCATACTTTCACATATGGAGCTCACTCTTATAAACATTTCAGGTTGACTGCTGGTGTTCTGTGCCTGTGTGAATCCAGCCCTGAAACATTTTGCACAGTTGTTACCCAAAAAACTAGAGCGGAGCTTACAGAACAGGAACATCCAGGATTCCTCGTCCTCCTAACCTTTTACACAAACTCTCCTAATTTAAACAGTATGCAGTGTAAAGTGTGACTCCTCTGCATGAAAGAGTAAAGCCATGACACTTGCAATTACACACACACACACACACACACACATACACTCAGTATATCTCTATTGATTGTCAATTTTTATTGATGTCAGTAAGCGTGGTTGAGTTTTTCCCCGCTGTAATGAACCTGCTGAGTTGTCAGGTCAGTTTACTCACCGACACACTCCAAAATGAACACCTGAAGTCCTGAGGTGAGATTCTGCAGGCTCTGACTCACACACCAAACACACTGTTCTAATCTCAGCTCTTTCTCTACTGCAACTGACAAACACACACACACACACACACACACACACAGACACACACTGTCTGTTCACATCTTTTATTCATCATGAGGTGAAGCTTTAGCCGTAGACCTCACATATGTTAACATGTAGACCAGGGATATTCAAAGTCAGGCCTGGGGGTCAATCGTGGCCTGCAGTCTATTTTCATGCGGCCCTTTGTAACTTAAATCAATCACACTTTGATTATGTATATTTACAGTTTCTGTCAGGTGCTTAAAGAAAAACTGAATGTATCCTAGGCTGGTTCTGTAAAGCTAAAGCTCGGTGCGATCTGAAAAAAACCCAACAACTCTTACACCTGACTTGTTTAATTGCATTTGGTACAATGCAAAAAAAGTGCTATATGAGTCATTTTGAGTTTCAAAAAACAGGAGAAGACAAGACTGAATCAAAGTCACGAAATGGTAAAAAAAAAAAAAAGAGAAGAGTTTATGCATAAAATGGTTCAGAATGCAGGATTAGAGACAGTTAGGACAAAAGATGTTTTTATAATTGTCTGTAAACCAATCATGATAAAGTCCAGATCCTGATCCCGCCATGAAAAATTACAACATATTTATCTCCCGTCTACAATAACAGCACAAGCATGTTTGACTGAATGTAGAGGGTTTTTTTTTTTTCAGAAATCACAAAAAAAAAAAGGTTTTCAAAATGAACACTCATCTGCTACTTTCACTGTTATAAATATGTCCATTACCGGTGATGGAAAGAGTACTGAAAATCTGTACTCAAGTACAAGTACTGCTACATTTCTAAAATATTACTCAATCACATGTAAAAGTACAGAGTATTTGTGGAAAAAAACTACTCAGATTATTAGTTACTTTTAACTGGTAATGTCACAGTCACCTCTCCACACAGGGCTCTAAATGTTGTTTTGCTAATAGTTGAAACGCTAACAATCAATAATCATTAATAACTGATAAGACAGAAAACAAGAGTTTTTCGCTCATTTTGATTGGTTGTTTTTTGTCTTTCTTTTTCTCATTTTAAGTTTTTATTTCCTTATTCAGCAAAAGTCTCAGGCAGACAAAAAACAAAATTAGATGAGGTGCAGTTGCCACGACTATTGATAGAATATCCATGAATATATTTTTAACTGGTTAAATTCTTAACACAAATTCAATTAGCGATCAATCATTAACATCCATAGACATTTTTTTGTTTTGTTTTTCATCCATATGTCCTGGTTTTGTTTGGCTTGTTTGCTATCACACACCTTACTGGCTACAAAAACGCAGATAAAAGGTCTCGATAGATATTAATGAAAATTGTAACCAGTGCTCAACCATGATTTTAAAAGTAACTAAGTAGTTTACATGGCATAATGATTACTTTAGTAGAAGTAAAAGTACAGACTTGAAAAGGAACTCATTTAAGTACAAGTACCTCAAAAAACGACTTAATTACAGTAATCTGAGTATTTGTAATTAATTACTTCCACCCCTGTCCATTACAGCCGCTGGCACTCGTCGTTTTCACGGTATCCAATACGGCCCATTTTGAAAAGGTCTGGACACCCCTGATGTCGACGTTTCACATGTTCAGACTCCTCATCAGTGAGACACTCAGATCAATAACTAAACCACTCAGCAGTTCAGAGGGAATAACACACGTTACACACAGATTACACAGACTGTTAGTTCAGGTTGTATGGATTAATCCTGATGACAGGCTCCTGACAGACACAAATGTGGGAGAACGAACCCACAACAGCCTCTGATGCATTTTGATTTAAAAATGTCATATGCAATCAGAATGTTCAGATCCACATCAGAAGAGGTGGTACGAAACATTTATCAAATAAAACAGCAGAGAGGTGATAGAGTGGCTCCATAATGACTTCAGAATGAATCATTTGAGTTTAGCATATCAAAATTACTGATAATGATTCCTGAGTCATGAGGTTGGGAGTTGCTTCTGTCTCAATCTGTCAGCAAAGAGAAATGAGTTTAAGTGTGATTGATGCTGTATCATTAGGGAGTTACATTATGATTGAATCACAACTGTGGGACATGTATTAGATGTTGTGCTGTATCCTAAGTTACCCTGTGAATCTCATCTATCATTTATAAACTGCATCATATGTGAAACTTCATTCAGGGTGCCAGCTTTAGCTCATGACATGTGGCATTTCTGAATGTAACACTTCATTGAAAAAAAACACCAAAAAAACTCCCAGATGGCTGAGTTGACAAGTCAAAAGTAATTTGCACTTAGTGTCGAATTCAATTAAAACAGTCTAAATTTTTTATAGCGCCAAATCACAACAAATTTTATCCAAGAGAATATTTGAATCACAAAGACCAAAAACAAGGACGAGATAAAGAGTTTTATCTCGTCATAATCCGTCGTGAGCACAGTCTTTTGGAGTATTTAACAAGTTCTAGAGGCAAGGACAAACTTCTGTTAAAGACGAGCAGAACAGGACACTCATGTTGGACAGACATCCTGTTGTTACATGAGTCAGTTTGGAGGAAGGAGCTTGGACTCTGAGAGTAAGGTCACACTGGCTCCATTAAAGCTGGGCGATTTGGCAAAAAGATTAAAAAAAAAAAAAAAAAAGTCCCAATATGTTCTTTGTATCATTTGATTTAAATCATATTTGAATAAAATAAAATAGTTATATATATATATTATTGTTTAAAATTGTCAATTTTAAAGCATCTGTCCTAAAAACCTAAGACACTAGAGTTTACCCTTAGTTCAACATTTTATTAAAGGTAGAGTATGCAGAATTTTCAAAAAAATTAAAAATTCAGTTTTTACAGGAATAATCCTGCTCAATCATCATCTCTGGGCCTCTGTACTTGTGTGTCAGTGTCTGTGCCTGTCTCATCCCCTTACAGACACCCCCACCCCCCCTCCTCTCCTGTTTTGTTAGTATTATGATGGACTCTGGACACTTCTGGGTGGATAGCAGAAGTTGTTATGGGTGATGACCAGCCAATCACAGTGCACCCAGTGTGCATGTGACTTTGTGTGTTGTTGATAGTGAGCAGGAGACGCTATCCTGAGTGGCTACGATAGCAGCCACAACAGAGTAACAATCATTCTATATCCGCAGCTTATCTCATTTACCTGCATGGAGTCAGGTGTGTGACTCTTGAGTTTCTCTAACGTGATGCTTCAGGTGCTGGCGGGGCTGCTTTTTACTGTCTATGGTGTGTTTATGACTGTTAGCCATGCTATTAGCTACGAAGGGGGCAGTGAGCATGCGCTGAAGCTGACACTGAGCCACAGAGGAGGAGGTGAGTTTGGATGCTGTTCGTAAACAGAGAAACAAAACCTATGGAAAATTTCTGCATACTTCACCTTTAATATACAATGCATATAATAAAGTAAAATATATGAGACGTACAGGGCTGAACTAGTTGCAAAAGTAACCTCATTGCGATTATTTTTCCCCATATTGCAATTGCATTTTTTTTTGGTGAATATTTCTAGTTCCAGCATCCTATGGGTTTTTAAACAAACACATTGTTGGAAATGAACATTTACTTTTATTAAGGCAAGACAACAACCCATAACGTTTCCTTTTTGCTATTCATGACTGCTTTAAGCCCATTTGAGTCACTTTTCCCATTTTTTCCCACCACTTTAGGACCATTTTCCAACCAGCAAGGAAACAACACTGCAGGGGGGAAAGTGTAATTAAGTAAAGCAGGGTTTGGATTGCCAGTGTGAAAACTTACAGGACCTGTGTAAAACTAAGAGAGTAACCAAACTAGACCTCCTGAAAAGTGCATAACCAGGAATGACTGGTCATAAATTAGCAGTCAGGGTTATTTCCGAACAACTGCACAGCATACTGACACTATTTGAACATTTGTACATACATTCCTGCATATTTCTCCATATGAGATGATGTTTTTCTAAAAAATGAATAAAAATAAACCTTAGTTTAAAATTAAAAACACCTAAAAGCTGTTTCTTTCTTTTATCTGAGATCTGGTTTCTGTCCAAACAGTGCTGCTAGGTTTATCTGAATATCAAAAGATGAACATCAAGATCAAAGACTACACTTTTCTGCATTCATTTTATTCCCAAAGCAGCGGTACTAAAAACTTAACAAAAAACAACACATAATTCAATTTATCGTGACAACTTTTTAAATTCTGGGATTTATTACTATTTCAAATGGTTTTTGTTTGACAGCCTTTAGTACAGGCTCATCCTTTAGTGTCCCTAAAATAAAACTAAAGTACAGCAGGAATGGTATTAATTTATCTTTGATTAGTCATGAAAACTGACCTGTTGAATCAAGAGCTGCATTATTTCAATTTATTTTCTAGCCCAAGGGATACATTGTTTGTACTGCACAAGCTAGAACATGACTGTGTTTTGTTTTGAGATTTTAACACATATGACAGACAACCACATTATAAACACTGCTTAAGTTTTCACACATGACATTAGAGCTCTAAACATGACTTACAACCACTTCAATGGTGATGTTTCCTGAACCTCAAACTGATCACATATTTGGACGGATATGATTATATAATGAACAAGTTTCATAGACAGCAGATCTCTGTTCACGCTTTGCATATTCTATCATGCTTCAACTCGCAGCGTGAGTTCAACACACAGCAGAGCAGCCCCACCAGGTAGTCATGAGACCGAAAAGTTCCCACGCCTCCCACCCCAGTGATGAGCCTCTCTTCATTTGTGTTGTCTGTACTTGGCTGTGAGAGCTCAAACCTGCTGACTCCAGACTTTACTCCACCCATTATTAGAGCCTGAGCTCAATGACGGCATCAGCGAAGACCCTATCAGAACCTCAGTGACAAAGCCAAACCCAGAGGAAGCACTGATGACGCAGTCCATGTGCTTTGACTATGCACCATAAGTGAATAATCATGACCAGGGACAGAAAACAAATGTGGTGATATACGTGAGCCCTTCCGCCAAAATAACCCTCAATTGTTTGCCTTCAGCTTCAGCCTTCAACATGACCAAAATTTGCCTAACCCTCCAAGGAAATGTGAAAAATGCATGATTCTGGTGCATTCATGATGATAAAACACTCCTAGCGCCCCCTATTGACTAAACAGCAGCCCCTCCAGCTTCTTAGACCTACATGCATGAAACTTTCTGTGCATCACTATCATGACTAGACCTGCAAAAAAGTCTCTTTCAGCCATAGTGAATTCCAAGGGGGAGTCCAGGCATTTGGTTGAAATGACCAATTTGATGATTTTGTGGCTACATATTTGAACAAACTACTTCCAGAGTTTTTGTGACATCCACTTCAAATTGTACATGTGTACACAAGACAAACAGATGATGAAAATTTATTAAAGGATTTTTTGTGACTCAATGGGTGTGGCCTGGCAATGTGGCCAAATATGATTTTTTTTTCACAAGCTTCAATTTGCATTAAATTTTTTGCATGACTTTACATATAATAGAATCTTTTTCAGCCATGGAATTCTAACCTGACAAGCCAGAAGGACAGTTTCATATATTATATTATTATATATATATATATATATATCGTCACGGAGATATTTCACTAGTCCATCTGGGTAAGGGGCGCTAGAGAGTGCTTTCAGAGGCGGGACTTCAAAAAAATTGGCAGCTGGTGATTGGACAACGTGCTCATCACAGACCAATCCACATCAAGCCACTAGTGACATAGCAGATTTGTAACCTGACACCAGATAGAAAGTTCATATATCCTCTATGGAGATATCTCACTAGTCCGATTTTGCTCTTATCCCGACCGATGAAGAGCAAAAACGCCGTTTCCCATCAAAAAGGCTTTGAGTGACGTTCTCTATTCTTCATTTAGAGAAGATTTTGAGTCTATTTCTGATAAAACTGCAGATATCGCTGCGTCCACAAAGACCGCTTCACACTCCACCAAACATTCAGACACTTCCCGCTGATGTCACGTCTGCAGCTCCCGCCTCTCTTCTCTGATTGGTTCGACAATATCTCTGCCGGGTGAAATCAGTTGTGATTGGATCTTAGCAAGATGGATCTGCAGGGTTTCAGAAATAAATCAGGCAGCTCCATCTGCTCTGCAAGGTT
Organism: Thalassoma bifasciatum; assembly: GCA_008086565.1. Lineage (NCBI taxonomy): Eukaryota > Metazoa > Chordata > Actinopteri > Labriformes > Labridae > Thalassoma > Thalassoma bifasciatum. The sequence continues at coordinate 17,558 of RPOG01004687.1, forward strand.
AAGTGAATCCTAAAGAGGAGTTCAGACATTTGGGTTAAACGACCAATTTTGACTGTTTTTTGGCCACATATTTGAACAAACTAGTTCCAGAGCTTCTGTCTCATCCACTTCAAATTGTGGATATGATGTGTATACGAGACACATTGGTGTTGAAAAGTTATTCGATTTTTCTGAGCTTAACTCAATGGGCGTGGCCTGGCAATGTGGCCAAATATTATGATTTTTTTCCCCCAAACTCCAATTTGCATGACATTTTTTGGGCATTTTTATCATGCAAAGACCTGCACAAAAATCTAGTTTCATATAGGGAGATCTGAACAGGAAGTTCTGAAATTGGACATCAAAGTTGGAATTTCCTACTTGCAAGGTACATACTCCAACAAACGTGTATTTGGGCTGAAAGATATATCATTATTGTATCGGTATCAAGATATGAAAATTCAAGATATTAATATCCCAATATTGATTATATTGAAGATGTCAATGATGTAGATTTTCCCAGCTCACCCTGCATGTAAAGCTCAGACAGTCACATGATTATTTGGTGACTTTCTGTTAATGTTGATGACTGACAGTGAGCTCTAATCAATTAACCCCACTTTACACATCCTGTGATATTATGATGCTTTTATTTTTCTGAAAAATGCTAAGTTTTCATTAAACCCAGAGTCATATTGTATCATATTGATATATAGATATCTGAGATTAATATCGAGATATTAAATTCTGTCCATATTATTCAGCCCTAATATGTATACCAGACACATTGATGATGTTATTAAAGGGTTTTTGTGACTGATGGGCGTGGCCAGGGGAGGCATCTAAAGTTGACAACACTTTGGCTAATATGCAAAACTGAACACAAACCACTTGCTGGGAGTTCTGCAAGCAGCTTTAATGTCAGTTTGTTGGAGTAGTATAGTCAGAAACCATTTGACGTTGACACAATCTATCTAATTTTGAAAGCATACAGGATGTTTCACTATTGTGTCAGTGCTGATTTCCTATCCTGCTCAATCTGCTCTGTCCAAATTGGTGCATGGGAATCCAACATCAATAGACGTCTTGCATATTTGATCCAGTGGGCTCATAACCCAGCAGCAACCTCTGGTCTTTAAAACTGAAACCAATGCTTAAACATTCAAGCATGCAGTTCCTTGTATGTCCACTAGAGGCTGGCTTCAGAAGCACAAGAAACCCCATACACAACCATTTTAAAAAGCCAATTTATACAGCAAAAACAGCTGATAGATAGACTTGAAGCATCCTCACAGCAGGGAGGCTAAAATCTCTTCTCAACCACACCTAATTTTTTAGTTTGTTGTGAGGAAGTTAAATTGAGTCAGAAATCCCAACATGTCACATCAGTGTGGTATTCAGTCTATGGGTCCAATAGAGGTGAAAGGTCAAATTCTACATATGCTCTGTCACACATGTTTTCATACCAACACACATGTTTGAAATCAGACACACATACCTAAACGCAGACACACACATGGCTCCTAAAGATTTAAAACACAGGCAAATATTGAGCAAGCAGAGGGAGCACCACCCCATCACACGCACCGCTGCTCACACACACTTGGCGAGCCATCAGCTGCTACACCCACTGTCACTGCCAGAGAATGTGTGTGTGTGTGAGTGGTTGTGTGTGTGTGTGTGTGTTTGTCCTGAAGGACTGTCTACACCACAGTTTCATTTCACAGCTTCACCAAAAACATCTGCTGGGAGTGACACACACAGACACACACTTGCATGCACACACAGACACACACCCCCCCACATACACACACATGAGGCAGCAACATCAAAGCCCTGAGCACTGAATGTCTCATTTCTCTTATGAACACAGACATCATCATCATCATCATAACCCTCAGCCCTCTGCACACTTTGCTCTGTTCTGCAGGTGAAAGAAATTATTCCAGTGTGTGAGTGTGTGTGAGAGAGAGAGTGTGTTTGTGTGTGTGTGTTTTTCAGGTGTGTTCTGATTGTACTTAAATCAGGCTGCAGCCCTCACTCAGTGTGTCTGATGGTGATGATGACTGTGGTCAGTCTTCATCACTGCACACTGAGCTCGTGCTCTGGTCACGTGCACAGTCTCAGGTCAGTCACTCACCTGGTTCTTCTCCCGACAGCGACTTCCACACTCCTCCCGGTGAATCCTCCGCAGCTAATCCGCCTCCGAGCGCCTGTCTGCTGGGGAACTCGCGATGCTCCGCGCGGTGCTGATCCGCCTCACGGAGCTGAGACATCGGAGTGAGGGAGAGGAGGAGGAGGAGGAGGAGGAGGTGGGAGAGAAGGAGGAGGAGGAGGGGGAGAAGTACCGGCAGGCAGCGGCTCCGCTACAGCGTCACAGAGAAGAGGGGAGAGGGAGGAGGGAGAGAAGAGGTCTCACTCTGATGGAAAAAGCAGAGACACAGTCATGCTGCAGAATTTCACACTGTTGGAACATTTTGTTTTATCAGTGAACAAACAACTTTGAAGCTTCTATACGGGCTAAAACCCTCTACAATTCACTAATTCTTCCATATTTAAAAAACTGTACAGAAGCATGGGGAAACACTTACCAAACATCATTTCAACCTTCCTTGATTCTGCAGAGAAGAGTGATCAGAATCAATAACGCTCATTTTCAGTCACATGCAATTTTTTTTTTTTTTTTTTTTTTTTTTAAATCCAACACCTTAAATTTTTTTGACATAGTGGAGCATAAAAAAGCTCGTCAGTACAAAGCAAGAAATAACTTGAAACAAAAAATATTCAGAAAATCTAAATTATGAGACAATGCTGAAGTGCTAAAAAGCTGCTGTTCCTCAAGTGACCACTTGAGGCTGGTCCAGAAGTACCAGAAGCCACATATACACCAAAAAAAAAAAAGCTGCTTTAAGTGCTAAAAATAGTTTATTTACAGCCTGGTACAAAAACTGTCTCCAATCACTAATTTTGCTAATGGCAAACACTAGGCAGGGGTGATTTTTTTTTCTAACCTAGCTGTAAAGATATTAAGAACCCAATCAGAGCCACAGCTCAGATCATGTGACTGAATGGCACCCAACACCTGTGAGTTTGGGCACTCGTCACCTTATTCCAATATGGCCGGCTGTCTTGCTTCAAAACACGGCTTCAGAAACAGACCAGTGATGTCATGGAGACTACGTCCATGTTTTGTACAGTCTATGGTTAGAACTTAAGGAAAAATTTAAATCTAAAGGTGAGCAGTGTGCACACAACATCAAAGCGTCTCTGTGCCACGGTTAAGGGAGTTAAATTGCGGAAAAGACTGAGCACTGAACTGAAACAAAGTTTGAGCGAAAATCTTTTGAAAAAAAAAGATAAAGAAATTATTTCAAGAATTATACTGATGAATAAATAAAAATGTAAATAAGGTATAGGTGTCGGGACGGGTGATGCAGGACGGGACGATTTCAACTCAGAAATCTTTATTCATAACTCAAAAAATCTGAAAACTCAAAAGGCCAGGTAAAAACAAAAGAGGATGAAAACACAGGAGGATGAAAATCCAAACCTCAAAAAACCCAGGGGAAGACGCATGAGAAACAAAAAGCTTGAGACCGGTTGACAACACACGTGACACAACACGCTACAATGAACGGACACAGACTGAACTCAGGACAGGGATTAAATACACAAGAACTAAGTGCTGGATCCTTATTTTTCTTTTTTTAAATTAATTTTAGTTTATTGATTTTTCGATTTATTGATCTTTTCATTATTATTATTATTTATTTATTTATATCTATGTTTTTTTTTTTGTACTCTTGGTCCCTGGGGAATGTATGTGGGGAGGGAGGGGTAGGGGTTCTAGCACAGGCTCCTGTTCATAAGAATTGTTTTTATTATTTGTGTGTGTGTTTGTATGTATGTAGGTATGTGTGTTATCCTCTGTTCTTATAACTGTAAAAACCTTAAATAAAGTTGTTAAAAAATAAATAAATACACAAGAACTAATTGAACCCAGGTGTGGCACAGGACACAGGTGAAGCACATGAGAGCCAATCACAGAGGAGGGAAACTCAGGACCAGGAAGTGAAACACAAGGATCAGGTGCAAAATAAAGCACAAGGGAAACCCAGGAATAACTAAACACAGGAAACAAGAACACAAAACAAGGGAAGAAATCAACACAAGGAACACTGATAATCCCAAGAAATAAACAAAAGGAAAAACCCTGAAACCAATGCAAAAAAAAACCAAAATCAGGAGCCTAACAATAGGTAAAGATTTTGTATTTATGGTGCTAAATTGTATATACTATATAATATGTTGTTAAATATTGGTTAATTTTGTGCTATGATTCCAAATAGGACTCGGTAAAATTTAACGGGGTACAATTAAATAAGTGTGTACTTCTTTCTATTCCCTTTCAAGCATGTAAACTAAGAGATAGAAGAAAATGCAGACTATGGATACTGTCCTGTTTTGTTTCTATGATATTTCTTTTTTGATCATCACTTACTGTATTTCTTACTGCTTTCTTTCCTTTATATTTTTTTTCTTGCTTTTAGCTTGCCATTTTTGAAATAAATAAAATCAAAAATCACTGAATTGTTTTTTGTTTTTGTTTTTTGGGTTATAACACTGAGCTGATAGCACTCTCAGATAAAATGAGCCTTTAAGTGTTAACACGTTCACATGATGTAACCATGCTGTTCCAAGACTGTTGAAAACCAAAGTTCAGGGCCCGTCTATGTAAAGGGTGACAAAACATCTTCTTTCGCCAGGACATGTCCTCTTTTTTTCTGGAAAATTATGTCCGGGATGATTTATAAAACTCCCCAAAATGTGTGGGTTTTCTCAGCTTGATCGGTGTTGATCATCTATAGATCCAGTGATGAATAAAAGGAAAACATGATCTGTCTAAATTTTGAGATTAAAAGTCAAAATTCTGCAAAATAAGTGGAAAATTATGAGGTTATGAGGTGTAAAGTAAAACTTTGAGATAAAATGGTTACAATTTTGAGCCAAAAAGTCAATATTTACAGATAATTCAGTCCAAATTATGTGTAATCTCAAATTTCTGAGCTAAAAAAAAATTTTTAAAAAAATTTAGAACAAAAAAGTCAAAGTTGTGGGATAATGAGTCAAATTTGAGATTTAAAAAAGTCAAAATTTAGACAAAAGTCAAAATTAGGATAGCCAAAGTTTGGAGCTAAAAGTCAGTTAGGGGGTAATTAAGTATATATTTTAATGAATCTAGGTTATAATTCTGGAAAAAAATTAGAGAAGTTTCTGTTGAAATATAAAAGGAGTGTTTTAGATAAATGTACGAGTCATGGAGCTACTTTATCCTCCTTGAGTATCTTTGGGTTTTCTCTCAAAGAGGCATGGTACTGGGTCCTCTATTTTGGGTTTTCCAATATGGTGAACCTATTCTTGCAAAAACCAATATCTTCCAAAAAAAATCACAATTGGGAAATGGTGCAGCCCTAATGTAAAAGTGTAAAATTACGGTTCCACTTGCGTCTTTTGTGTGATCAGATAAAAGGTCTCTACAAACCAATTTTCCTGGGGCTGATTTTCAACCCCAGTCCGCCCCTGCTCTGTATGATTCACATCAGCTTTTATTCAAGGGTATTATCAAGAGACTGAAATACAACAGAAAGAATATTTGCATATAAGCAGTGGGAGATCTTTCCCTCCAGAAAAATCAGGAAGAGGAGAAGTCACCAGCCTTTTACACCCAGCTACAGCACCCACTCCAAGTTTAGCTATCACCATACACCTTAAGTCTTAACAGCGAAATATTGGTGCCTCTTGGATTTTTTTTTCCAATATTGGCATTGTGCTACTGCAAAAACAAGGGCTACACAGCAGGGGGGCCACATACACACACATTCTTCTCCCCTGCTGGATCTTGTAGGACACATTGGCACCATCTTCCCAGTTTCACCTCTGTTACTATCTCTGAAGGAGGATCAAAGGTGGGACAAGTTTATCCCATCAGTATGCCATCATGCATTATGCATTGCATATGAAGCGTAACAGGGTCGTGAATATCTTGCCCCGAAATAGCAGGATGAGGAGCCAATTGATAAGCAGAGTGGTGTTCCTAAGAACTATTTTCAACAGAGAGCACAGTAACAAAAACAGCTGACACCAAGAGTGTTATTGTGCTTATCGCACTGAGAAATGAAAACGCCGAACTGGTTTTGCATAATGAGTTGCTGTTGCAAGCACAAAATACTCCAACTCCTACATGGACAATGTTCTTTAGGCTATAATGTACTCACTGTCAGAGTATCAGGGTGTTTCACAATTTGATTCTTCACTGTTACGATATTAAACTATTCTTTCAATTCGTGATATAAATACAGCGATATGATGTTTTTGTTTGTTAATAGTTTCATTAAAGCACTTTAGTGAAGTGAAGTGTTCCTAAGGATTCAGGAATCAGCTGTTCTCTCCAGCACCACAGCACCACAGTCCAGTGGCTGATTCAGGAAAGTAGGACACTGGCATCACTACAAAGGGATAAGGACATCACCATATTGCCAGCAGACAAATGAAGATGCACTGTGATGTTGAACTCAGCTGACGACTATTTCAAAATGACTAGTCTCCTGTATGATTAGCCCACCTAAGAAACTCCTACACCATCTAACCAACCAGTCTATTCCATCTTCCACCACTTGTCTGGCTCTGGGTTGTACAGACAGTAATACAATCAGTGAAGATCGATGATCTCCGTCTCCACAACTCCTCTGGGGGTTTATCGAGGCAATCCCAGACCAACCGCAAGATATCATCTCTCCATCCAGTTCTGGGTCTATCTCGGGGTCTCTCCTCTCAGATGGACTTGCATGAAACACTTCCCCAGGGAGGTGTCCACACTAGAGGCCCAAACCACCACATCTCCTCCTCTCAACATAGGGGAGCAGCTTCTCTCCTCTGAGTCTCTTCCAGATGTCCCAGCTCTGAACTCTATCTCTAAAGCTGAGCCCAGACACCCCGTGGAGACAGCTCAGTTCAGCCACTTGTTTTCACAATGTCATCTGTTCGGTCACAACCATAGACTGTTTATAGAATGGACAGCGTGGCTTCACCCCTTCAATATTGCATGATTTTGACACACACAAAAAAAACCTTACTGAAGCTGGATTCAGCCAGAATCTTCAGTAGAGAATTTCCAGTGGAGCTGAGTAAAAAAATATAAATAAAAATATTTATTTCTTCTTCTTTTGAAAGTGTCGTCCCTTTTTGGCTCGCTTTCCCAAAGTTTCTTATGACCCCGATAAAAACTACTCACGAACGGCAGCTGTCAACCATCGCAAAACGCAACTTATAACTCGGTTGTTAACATCCAATAACTTCTAAAAGACCAACTACTCAGTAAAAAAAGAGACTTGAACACAATGCAGCCAAATTAAATCTTCATATCACCTGAACGTAAAGATGTGAGAAACATTTCTATAAGGAGTAATCATTTTTTTAAGTTTTCCTCACCCGTATCTAGAATGCATGGGGAGGCAGGGTTTATGACCTACACTGCAGCCAGACACCAGGAGGCGGGGCATCTGCTGGAGGCTTCAGTTAAAGTTGACTGTCATTACGTCCACTGATTATACAGTCTTTGGTCACAACCCACAGCTCGTGACCATAGGTGAGGGTTGTTGTAGCGTAGACTGACTAGTGAATCAGAGCTTTGCCTTCTGGCTTGACTCTCTCTTCACTGCCGACACCACCCAGATCCATCGGTCAAACTCTTGTTCCATCCTCCCTTCACTTGCCAACAAGACTCCGAGATTCTTAAACTCCTCCACTTGGGGCAAAGAGTCTCTTCCAACCTGAAGTAGGCAGTCCACTCTTTTTCAGGTGAGAACCACGGCCTCAGCTGGAGGTTAGTGTCCGAAGAGGCCAATAGGACCACATCATCTGCAAAAAGTTGAGTTGGGATCCTCAGACCCCAAAACTGACTCCCTTTGCCTTTTGGCGACATCCTGTCCATAAAGGTAATGAACAGAATAAGTGACAGAGGGCAGCTCTGGTAGAGTACAACTTACCCTACCAACCATTATATATATAAAAAAATAATAACAACCAGCAACTCCTGGGGAAGGTTATTAACAAACGTTGTAGACTGAACCCTTGAGAATCAGCTCCTTGCATCTTGCATTCTTACTTCTGTGGTTTTGAACACACTCCACTACACAACAAACTCACAGGACAACAAGGTTAGGGACTTGATGGTGCATCAGATTGAATTTACAGTTTATTGTTATCAACCTCAATACATGCACCCCCAGGATAGAGGCAGTCAAAACCATTAGGAAACATTTGCTTCAAGACAATATTTTATCTAACAGGGTTACTCTCATACAGTGGTGGCTGGTGATAAATATTTTTAGTGGGGCTGTGCCACACTCAATTTTAAACCACCATTCTTTGACCATTTGACACAAACTGCAGGACACAAGTGCGTATTAAATAGATGTATTAATTCATTACAAAAAAGCTTTATGGTGTACCAGCCACGAGAAATTCCTCTGACTTGCCTTGTTTTCTCACTTGATGTTTTATTTTGATGTCTGGCTGATCCTGTCCAGTTTCTATAATCCTTAATTTTTCACCCAAACTTCTCTTCTCAAAAGGATGTTGGAGGAAGGAGCCAGTGGAGTTGTTTTCCGTGTCAGCATCCATCATTATCAATTCCATCAGACGTCTACCAACAGGAATAACCGAATTTACCCAAAGGGCGATTTCAGAGGCATCCTTGGAGGAGTAATTTCTACAACACTGATTAAGTAAATTTAAGTCGCTATGCAAGTATTTTGCCCAAGCGACAGTCCCTAATTGGCTGTTTATTTCTGCTCCATTTCCCAAGTGCCCATACAGCAGAGATGAACAGTCTCAGGCTTTTCCCAGATTTCAAATAAACATTAGGTAAATAAGTAAATTTGTGAATATTATTATTTTTTTTTTTTTTTTTTTTCAAATAAAATAAATGGAAAATAATAACAGTGGAAAAAATGATTAAAAACACTCTCCACTAGGGATGGCGCCCTCTGTTGGCAAGCTGCCACTGCTCTCACACAAGACCCCACTTTCTTCTAGTATAACAGGGGGCCTCTGCTGAAAGACTGCTGTGTCATGGGCTCGCGTGTGTCCCATCGTTACCCATCTCTACATGGAGGGAGGAGAGGTTAGAGCTTTGTCCTCTTTCACAGAAGATACCCTCAGAACATCAAGTTCCCATGGGAAGGTGTTAAAAGGAACAGTCTTGCCTCTTTGGACCATGCAGTGCACATTGTAGAGGTCGGACGCCTCAATATTGGGCTCAGAATGTACCCACGAGGCCTGAGAGTCAGAAAGAGAAACAACATGTCAGGGAAGCACTCAACCTCCCCCCTGTGACCACGGTGGCATTTTCTAGCTCTTTCCACCAGTCAGAACTGAAGACGCCTTAAGAGGAGAGGTTTGACACTCTCAAGGATTCTACACAGTCTGATTGTTTTTATCTTATCAGGCTTGGAAAAACTGTTCCTGGTTTATATTTTCCACTTTGTGTTTAATCTCCATCCTTTTACATAGAGTGAGTCCTCCTGTTTGACATAGGGGATCTGTGTGGGCAGCAGTGCGCAAGCTCCATGCTGAGAAAGCAGAGACACAGCTGAGATTATCGATGATTGACTGTCTGTTTTTAATTAGTTGTTTCTGTGCAGAGGAATTTGGAGCACGAAAAGTTACTACACACACACACACGCATGCACACACACAGATAATGAGAGAGAGAGAGAGTTGGCAGCATTGGCAATCCTACTGTTGCTGAAGTTGACAGCCCCTCCCTCTTATTTCTACAGAGGTGTGACTGACAGAAACTTCACTGCTCTTTAAATTGATTTTAGTTGAACTCATCAAAAGGTGCATGAAAATCTGTTCATGTTTTTGTCTCTGTCTGAAGTATGTGACATTTAGCATCAACTTTCTATATAAATCATAGGTTGAAAAGATGAACACTGCATGAAGACTCCCTAAAGTGAGGCCAAAACCTGTAGGGCTACCCCTGGTGACTGGCTTCTGTGTCGATCACAGGGCTTGTCTCTTTCATGGAGGTGGATATGCAAAATAATAGTCAGTTAGTAGTTAGCTAGTCAAGATTTAACCTTAGCTGATGTAATTCATCAATTACACTTCTGAGGGATTGAGATTATAATCTGTTTTCATACACAGATTTAGTTTGTATTAGAGTTTAATCAGTCAGATAGTTCACCTGTGACATCCCGATGATCAGTCCAGAGGTCACACCTGGAAATCTACCTGAAGTCTCCATCAGTAAGATAACACATTCAAAAAAGACTGGAACCTTCTCCTCATGTTGTCACGGTAACAGACTCCCTGACTATGCTCTGTGTGTCAGCAGAAATGTGTCTGCGTGTCTGTCCTCTGAATGTTCCAGAAACAAACCCATTATGACCCTCTGCTGCTCTGATTGACTGTCATTATTACACGCTGAGCAGGTGTGGGTTTGTGAGCCAGTGTGATTTTCAACATTGTTTCCATGGTAACAAAGTGTTCTTCACTGCTCATGTGCATCTTTTTTGTCTTCTCATTGTTTTTCCTTTCATTATAGCATTATTGTTCATTCATAGCTTGGGGAGAAAAAAGTGACTCATAAATGAAGTTTCATTACTTTTTTGACTTACCTTTAATGGTTCTTGTGGCAACTTTTAAACAAAGTTCAAATATAAAATAACAAATATAACATTCAATATCTGGGGTCAAAGGTCAGAGTAGCAATAGATGTGTAAATTGGACAGATTTGTCGAACTGAAGAAAAACCGAAGAGACCTTTCACTCTTTGGCACACACTGTACCGATTTTAATTTTTTCTTATCTCATTATTTTTAAAGTTATTAAAGATTTGTGAGAATTAACAACTTTTCTTTGCCGAAGACAACATTTTAATAGATACATCGACACCATTGCTCCTTCTCGTAACTGACGCGGTAATGTATTGATCAACAGTTACATAACACTGTTGTTTGAAACGTGACAACAAGCTAACTTTGTCAATTTGCAGCGTAGTCAGGGAGCCAGCTACATTTAGTGCTACTCACAGCCTGGTGCTCTGAGACATGTCTGTAATATGTAACATTAGTGAATCCTGGTTATGTCCTACCAGTGCTCATCTACCTACTCCAACCTCACCAAGCAGAGCAAATATAACCTAGCTCTTCATTTTATTGATAGACTCTCGGATTTTAGCATTCAGCCCAGATTTTTATACCCCTTTAGCGCATGGTCTATTACTCTTCTGTTTAGCTTTCTTCTGCTCTTCTGTCCTTTTTTTCTGGAAGACAGTACAGCTCCTGTGTCCAACATTACTACTCAAAGAAATTGTTTTAGGCAGAGAAAAACACAGATCTCTCTTTTCACTGCCAAACTTTGTCAGCTGGTGTGGTGCTGTCATAGTGTTTTATGCCATAAATCAATCTGGTCTAGTCAGGACTTAATCAGGACTTAATCAGGAAGCTGAGAAAAAGCATTTGGAAATAACCTTTTTGGGGCTGAAAATCTCATTTTAGATGTAGATTATGATCAGTCATTCACAGTTCTCCTCATAAGTTTACATACCCTGGCAGAATTTATGATTTCTTGGCCATTTTTCAGAGATAATAAATGGTAACACAAAAACTTTTCTGTCACTCATGGTTAGTGGTTGGTTGAAGAGATGAATGCAGAATGTTATTAGAAAATACTGGAGGAAAACTTTCACACGTCAGCCCAGGAGCTGCACATGACACATACTTGGATATTCTGATATGACAATGATCCGAAGCAAATGGCCAAGTTGACCTGCTATTGGCTAAAGCAAAATAAAGTGAAGGTTCTGGAATGGCCATATCAGTCTCCTGACCCCGATATCATTGAGCCACGCTGGGGAGATCTCAAACCTGCAGTTCATGCAAGACAGCCCAAGAATTTACAGGACCTGGGGGCTTTTTACCAAGAAGAATGGGCAGTTTTACCATCTGAGAAAATAAAGACCCTCATCCACAACGACCACAAAAGACTTCAAGCTGTCATTGATGTTAAAGGGGGCAATACAAGGTATTAAGAAGGTATGTAAACTTTTGATTCAGGGTCATTTTGGTAGTTTCTGTTGTTGTTATTTATATTTGAGAAGAGTGAACAGTTGTTTGTTAACAAATGGCATTGCTCAACCACAACCATGAGTGAAAAAAAAAAAGTTTTGCTGCTATCGTTTGTAATCTCTGAAAAAAGGCCAAGAAATCATAGATTCTGCTGGGGTATTTAAACAAATGAGCACAACTGTATCAAGAGATGAGACTTTTTCAAGATCACAAAGAAAGTCCTCACTGTCCCTTTAAACTTGCAAGATTGGTACATTTAAGTGCATGGCTGATTAGATGGACAGGCAGGAACCCTGAAACTGTCTGTAAAAAGGCTGAAGGCCCACCTCTCTAACCCATCCTAACACTGGGGATAAGGTGGAAGCAGCTTTTTAAACATGGCAGCCTTCAATGATGACCTTCAAAACTCTGTGAAACAAACAAATGGCAGAGAGCTTGGCCATGAGGTCTAGGCTCTGTGCTGTCCCCAAAGTGTGCATTTATAGTGGAAGCAACAAGACGAATGAGATTTTACAAACTAATGTGTTGATTTAGCGTTGCTAAAATCCTAAAGGAAACTTTATAAACTCTAATTAACCACTGAAGGTAAACTTGTGGCACAAATACTGGCATAAACAAGAAATCCTGTCCCCAGCCATTTATGTTCCCGATAATATCTTACAAATCAAAACATTTTCATTGTGTGAATCTCTTAAGCCTAACTGAACTGGTATCAGCTGGAGGTATCTATATAAAGCTGTCTTTGGTTTATGTAAGATTTACAAAGAAAAACCCAAAGGCTGTTATGGCCAGACCTTTCAAACGAAATGCCTCTAGTAAAATTCTAACAATACCACACAGATGTGCGCACAGAGCTGGTACAGAAAACGCCATTGGAGACAAATGGTCGCTCAAACAAAGGAGTGCTTTTAAAGCAGCTGATATAATCTCAGAGACACACACGACGGCACAAACAACAGACTGCTGTCAGTCTGCTCACCATGAGGAGGAGGCTTCATTGTTTGTTACCGAGCTGCTGTCGAAGAACCTCTATTTTAAGATTCCACATGAAAATATAAATTCTGTACTCAGAGGTCTGGATTACAGTAAGAGGAGTGTTCTTGTGTCTGTCAGTCATGTTTATAGTCTGAGTAATTTTTGACAAATTATGCATTAGCAAGAAAATGAAGCGCAACAGACAGTGGAACACTCTCCATCATAATGACAGCCTGACTTCCATCTTGAGAAATTTGAATGTGGTATATTCATCCAGATAACAAATCATCTGTCGTTGCAGTGTTGAATACTTGGTTCTTATTGCAACAGAAGGGAGTCTGGCGCATTTCACCTCTCAGTTGATACTGTGACCAAAAAAAAGAGTTTTCGTTAGTCTGAAAAATCCACAGGCTGAACAACATGAATATCTTACCAATCTTGTCCTGCAATCCAGGCAACCTGAGAGCAGAGCTGTGAGTACATCTGTATCACCATGACTTTACAGAAAGCAACAGAAGCAAAGGCCAGTAACAAAATTAACCCACATCTTATACCCAGTGTTTACAATTCATGCTTTATGAAAATTATATCAGAATTGAAGAATGAATGGTAGATGAGTGACTACACTGCAAGCAATTTCTGTTGATTTACAGCCAATTTGTGGAAGAGTGGGCGTTTTTGCTAGAGTTGGATGCAATGTGCGATACAACCATGAATACGGAGGTCACACAGTGGACATGAGACACTGCTGTACATGGATGAATCACACGGGTGACTCCCACTGTCTATGCCCCACGCTGAGGAGCATGGACAACCATTCTATGCAAAATCGAAGAAAGTCTGTGTGAACTATATGATATACCCATGTACAGCAAGGTCTCATGTCCACTGTATGCCCTCCTCACTCATGGTCACAAGGTGAAATGTGCTGTGATGAACAGTAAAATAATGCTAATTTCTGTTGTAGTAAAAAACTATTTATATTACAGTACCATAATGGCAACCCTGCTGCCGGTTGTGTATTGTTTACTCACATGAAAATTTATTATAGTGTAGTAGCTTAGTAGTTGGCTACATTTAGCACTATTCACAGCCCGGTGCTCTGACATCCTACCAGTGCTCATCTACCAACACCAAGCCGAGCAAACCTAACCTCACTTTTCATTCAGGTTTGAAGAGACCACTGCTGTATAACTGCTGCATGTAGGTTGAAATGAAAATGTCCACAGATAGCTTAGCACGTGTTTTAGCCTTTAGCCTGTACTCTATCACTCTCCCTGTTTAGCTGTTCCTCTGTCCCAGTCCAGCTCCAGTTATTACTATTATTACTAAATTAACCTGAATAATTGTTTTCAGTAGAAAAAAACACAGATTCATTTTCTCATGGCTAAACTTTGTCAGTTGGCTGACAAAGACTTCAACTCGCCGTTAATCAATCCCGTCCAGTTAGACTCAATCTGGAAGCTGGGCGATAGCATTTAAAAATAGCCTACTTTAGTGCTGATAATCTCATTTTAGTTTGTTGACTATGATCAGGCATGTTTCAAGAAGTGAGACTTTTTCAATATTACTTAGAAAGTCCTCACAGTCCCTTTAAGTAATGTCCTATTTTTCTTAAGATGCTTTTTTTTAATCAGTTTATCTTATATCTGTCTTTAAAACATGGGAACCCCCCTCTATAAGTTGCCAAGGAGGGCAAAAAAAATGCATCCTGTTGGAAATTTCTCTTCAGGTTTACAGTGCAGCAAGGCAAACTATCCAAGTGTCTTTTTTATTCCCTTGCAAGAGAAAGCAAGCAAAACAGAATGTTACACAGTTTGCAACAAAGCTCAACAAGGGTCAGTCCTTCACTTACTCATGTACAGAAGGTTAAAGAAGAGGATGTCATACAGTTTATCTTGAGATCTACAGAAAAGCAAGTTTCACACATTTCCTTTCATCAAATCAGTGTCATGGGTCAGATGTTAGGTGACGTCTTCTAACCACCACAAACTATAAAGTCAGTGAACTTTAATATATATAAATACATAAGTAACAGCAAAAATCTTCAAGCAGGATCACTGATGTTTATTTTCATATGAGTTGTGGAGATGGAGCGTGGAAAGCCTAATGGTGGTGTGACAGTCTGATAGTAGGCTTCCACCTTTAAAGAGCACCTGCCATTAGGAAACACTTCACACTGAGGGAAGATGAGCGCCGTGTCACTGAGGGGGCGACCAACACACCAGTCAAGGGATCAAAACTGGCCTCCTGTCAGCCATGCACGTGCCTCAGAGCTGCAGCAGCACATGTCTTGGCACTCCATCGCCCTTTCCCTGACCCCCCCGCTTCTCTTGGTCAGTCCTCCGTTTATCAAATAAAACATTTGATAAATTTGATTGTAATCATGAAAGAAAGAGACTGAAACAGTCTTTGAACACAGAAAACAAATTACTGAGCAATCTGACTGTCAAGCTTCTTTTTTCTCTTTCATCTTCCTTTTCCCTCCTTCCTCCTCCTCTTCACCTCTTATCATCCCACCCTCTCTCTCTCTCTCTCTCTCTCTTCCATGCACATGCACACCCCCACCCCCCTGCTCTCTGTATCTTCCTCTTTCTCTCTCTGTTTGTTTCTCGCTCTGTGGTGTGAAGGATTACTCTCGGGGCTGAGCTTAGAGGATTCAGAGCAGTTTCACTTTTATTTACCCACAAACAAACGGTTTGTTCCGAAAGATCCTCCGGAGAACCAGGAGAACTGTTCTCTGTGTTTAACCCTTTCCTCTCTGCAGACTCACTGGAAACACAGATCTGTTCTCCCACATCAGCTCATTAACAAGGAGCTCCTGCTGTCGCTCCTTTGTCAGTGTGTAGAAAACATTACTGTGAGTCTGGAATATACTATGAGCCTTATCATTGCTGGGTTACAAAAAAAATGCAGAGTTTTTTTATATTCCTGGTAGAGTCTGTGAATGCAGGCCATTTGACAGTAATGAAAACTGCACAGTAAGTCTTTAATGTGAAGTTCCTGAAGAATCCCGCTAATGATATACTGTATTTTGGTATAACAGTGTATCACTCTATTGAGCAATACATTCTGGGAATTTTAGGATGGGTCTGAGGGAGGAAGCTGATCTAGTTTTAGTCAAAGGAAATGCCACATATTGCATGCCATACACAGTTAACAGTAACTTAATGTTTCACTTGTATGTTGGATCAAAAATTAATTTAGTTTTTCTAACACCAACAGAAGTTATCATGATTAAATAAGATGCTTTGTGTCAATTCTTGTCTTAGTTTGGTTGATTCACACTTGATAGTTAACGTCTACACGTAGTTGTTTGTAATTACTAATCCATTTCACCTCAATTCAACTTGCCAGTATTTTGAACCAGTGTTGTGTAAATTTTCTGAGTAAAGCAGGCTCACATATTCACTGCATTTCCTCCTCACTAATGTAGTGAATGTTAGGTTACAAATCACAAAGGCGTTCTGAATGTACCGCCAAAGCTGAAGCTCTACTAAACAGCTGGGAGGGGCTTTAGTGATTGTTGAGTTCACATGGGCCACTGGTTTATTTGGACATAGAAATTCAAGTTGAAATCTATTTTGTAGTTGTGTTGATGCCAAGTTAATATTAAGTTTTATCACAACAACTTATTGTTACTATGTCATATTGACATAAAAAATGTGTATGAATCACACGTGCAAAATTGTATTTCACAGTGCACTGAGATGAACTGAAATGAACCACTTGGAGGAAATAGGATTTAGTACTCCTACTTGCATGAATTTACTATTTCCAGCTGAGGATCACTGTCGGGGGTCTGCTGCTGCAGTTCCCTCCTCACTCATGGTTACAATAACTGTGATGTTGCGGTTAACAAAGGCATTCTGGGTCAAGCTTGTGAGATGAAGCTCTCAACAGTCGAGAGGGGCTATGGTGCGCTGAGAGGTTATACCCAGAGGCCTTTGTGAATTGTAACCTACCAGTTATTGTTACAGCAAGTGCGGAGGGGACACAGTGGACATAAGACCTTGCTGTGCATTAAAGAGTTATGACAGCTGTATTAATTTTTTTTACAGTAAGACATTGTAAAATCATATGAAACTACAGGCAGTGGTTTCACAAACAAATTACTGTAATCTTACACTAAAAAGTTTTACAATGCATGTTACTGTAGGTATGTTATTACTCCAGAATCCCTTAACAAGCTTTGCGTATGTGTTCTGATAAATCTGGGAAAGAATGATATAACTCCTGAATTCTGTCTTATTATAACCAGCGGCTATTCCTGCATATTATGCTCATTGGACTTGCTCTCATGTTTTAGGGTTTTTTTTGTTTGTTTGTTTGGTTGTTTTTTTTTTGACAGTCTCAAGGTTTCAAGTTGAAAAATGCTTTTTTATTCATTCTTTTCAATTACACTGAAAATGAGCACAGTGTGGTTTCTAAATAACAACCAAATAAGACAGGAGAGGAGATGATTTTCAGTTGTATTGTGTAGAGTTGCATCAGATGAAAACACAGATGTGAGCTGTGTGTGTTGTTTGTCCTCATTCAGGTTAAATTCACCTCCTCTTTCTGAAGCCGTCTTCTATCCCACTCTTCGAATTCTGCTCAGAATTCACCAAAATAATTTGTCACACAGCATTTTAACTACATGTTAAACAGAGCTGCTGAGTTCCACTCATTCTTTACAGCCCAGGGCTCGAAATTCGAATAATCTCTGGCTAAAGTGTCGAGCAGGGGATGATTTTTGTGAAAATAAAACAAACGGTTTTCTGTATTTTCTGACTCCATACTGTTCTCCCTTCTTTCTTTCATTGTGTCCTCCTCTCCTCAGTTTTATTTCTCTCCTTCAGCCTTCTCTTTTTTGGTTTAAACTCTGCAGGCAGTTTTTATTGGGATTATGCTTTGATGGAGTTCTTCCAGTAAAATTGTTAAAGGGTTTAGGAATTATCAAGAAAAAGCACATTTCATATTGTTTTCAAAGACACGTTAGGGTTTGTTTTTTTATGCCAGTTTCAGAGGCTGGAGGAATAAAGGAGTTCTTCTCCATTGTTGTCTGTTTAAATCTGTGCAGAAGACCATCGTACACCAAAACTGTTTTCAGCAAATTTTTCACTTTTTATACATTTGAATGTTTCTAATTTCTTATTTGAGGATGGTAAGATTTGGCAAATATAATACTGTTTTGTGCAACTTGACTTTTGTTTCAGCACCAAGTGTACAGATACAAACTTTGCTTAAAGACAGGGCGTTGCGTTTTATCTTTTAAGTTTTGAATGTGTTGGGGCGCAGATGGCCTCGTGGATTAAGTTACACTTCATGAGGTTCACTCTAGAGTGGGTAGCCAGAGTTCGACTCCGGCCTGTTTCCCGTGTGTCACTCCCCCACTCTCTCCCCCTTTCCTACTCTATCCACTGTCCTACTCTATCCTATCCAATAAAGGCATGAAAAGCCCGAAAGTAAATTAAAAAAGTTTTGACTGTGTCTCTGGTACCTCCCTGCTGGCTTTGCATGATTGGCAGCTCAGTAAAATCCCATTTCCTATACAGTGGTATAAGCCTCAGTCTGAACTTTTTTCTTTTTTACTGCCTCTTTAAGGCTCCCAACTCCACAAACACCCTTTCTTCTGATTGGCCGGCTCTCTGGAGTCTTGTTTGAGGAAGAGCTGTGGGCAAACCTTGGTGTTTGAGGCCAATTAAATTATTGAATAAGAGTAAGAATGCCTGCCTTTGTGACAACAAATGCTGAAAATGAGGCAATTATGAAGCCTTTCATGAAAACAAGAATGCGGAAGGGTAAACACAAATGATTTATTTTAACCAGGTTAAGGTAAAAGCTAAGACTTCAAGTGATACCAGCTGTTTGGGAGTTAGAGGAGTTGGCCCTTCTTTGAGAGTCATGCTAAAAGAACTGACTCTCTGCAAAGAACCAAACCTCACATCATCATCTTATCATCTATGTCTTTTTTTTTTTGGCTCAACTCATAATAGTCTTAGAGCATTATTTTGAGTTACAAATGATCTTTGAACTACAGTTCCAGAAGTTTAAGTCTTTGAGTCAAAAGAAGCTAAAAACTTCAGTACAGTTAGCATCCACCAATGGCTGGTTCTAGGAACAGCAAAAACATATCAAAACCAGCTCAAAAAGGCAGATTTTTACAGCAGAAATTAACATGTGAATATGATTGTTTTAAATGTTTAGGTCATTTTTTATAAAACCTTTTTAATTTTGAAGTCATTATATTTCTTCTTTTTTTTTAACCATTTTTGATATTGGACTTAATCCAGGTCCTAGCAAAGTCATAACATTGAATCTTTGTCCACTTTGGGTCAAAAAGTCATTATACCTCTGGTTTTTGCCTTTTCAAGGGCATTAATGACTTGACTGATAACCAGCCTGTAGCTGTAAGTAAAGAGCCTTAACCGTCCCCTCAACCCAGCTTCATTAAATGTTCCCTGATTTAAACATCCATCTCTTAGTGTAAACTCTGTTTTCTCTTCCCTTTTTTTCACTGGATGGATTCTGTTTCTGATTTAAAAATAGATTCAGTCACAGTCGAGTGTTTGATCAGCTGTAGCCTCCATATTTAAGTGTCTTCCTTCAGCCTTCAGTCTGTTTCTTTGAAGATGAAATGTCCCAAAATAAAACCTGCTGAGCCAGCGCTCCTCAGAAACAGGGTCACACAGACACAAAGAAGAAACTCTCAGAGAACCAGGATGAACCAGGATGAACCAGGATGATCTGATTTACACCAAATTAGACCAGTTTCATATCACACACTCATCTGTCCTCTGGCTGCTCTCTCCCCTTTTCTCTCTCTCTTTCTTTATTTCTGCATCACACCACTTAAACTCCCAAATACTCTTCCTTTCCTTTCCTTTCCTTTCCTTTTCACCCCTTTCCTTCCTTCCTTTCCTGCCCTTAAAATCACTTTTGTTTTACCTTCTTTCTCGCTCGCTCACTCGTCCAGTTTTTATCTCTGTACTGATTTATGGCATTTTCAGTCCTCAAAGAAGCTCAGACTGGCAAAGAGAAAGCAAAGATAGTGGTTAAGAGATTGTGTGTGTGTGTGTGTGTGTGTGTGTGTGTGTGTGTGTGTGTGTGAGAGAGAGAGAGAGAGAGAATGTGGCCTGGGGGGAGTTGTGTATTTGCTAAATTTATCAGCTCCACTTCATCTCCTGAGAGAGGAGGACATAGGCCAGTGCCTTTGTTAGCTCAACCATGACTGTGTGTGTGTGTGTGTGTGTGTGTGTGTGTGTGTGTGTGTGTGTGTGTGTGTGTGCACGCGCGTTGTATTCAGAGAGATTATCTCTGTAATGTGATGGAGTATGAAACATAAAATGTGTTGACGCACTTAGCTATGAATGAGAAGTAGCTTTTAAAGGGATATTTCGGAATTTTTTAAGTGAAGTTGTCCGAGTTACACTCTCGTGATTGTTCTTGCAACGATGGATTCCTGTCAGTTCTGCCTCTAATGAGAAACTGCCAGGAGGAACAACACCTCAGCTTGGCTACAGTTTTGTGCAGACGGGTCATACATGCTATGGGCGAGACAAGCACTGCAGTTTTTGAGTGGTGCAATAGATAACAGTGTTATCTTTTACACTGAAGCTTCTTGGTTTAGATCCTGTGGAGTTTGCATGTTTCCTCCGTGCATGCGTTGGCCCCTCTGGGTAGACTGACCTCTCATGATTCACAGACATGCTTATTAGGATAATTGGTCTCTGTAAATTGCCTGTAGGTGTGAGTGTTAGTGTGTGTAGAGTTGTTTACCACATCATTTAAACCCTGTTATAGGCTGATGACCTGTCCAAAAGTGAGACAAGATATTGGTTGAATTCTACAGTCACTGTAATCCAGTAATAACGCAATAGAGCTTGGAATCAATTCTTTAATTGAAAATGGATTTCAGTGGAAATTTGACCCAACAGTCTTCTGCCCAATGTGATTTAGGATATGAAAAAATACATGATAAAAAGAGCAATAAGAGCATTAAGAGCTGGAACACATCTTTTCTTCTTCCTCCTTTTAGGTTTGAGTGGCTACCACATTCCTCAACTCTTATTTCTTCTTCTTTGGTGGATTATAACGCTGAATCTGAAGTTTTTCAACCAAAAAAAAAAAAACAGAAGAGAGATAAAAATCTTGAAGCCTTTTGTGATTGTTGTGGATGAGGGTCTTTATTATCTCAGATGGTAAAACTGCCCATACTTCTTGGTAAAAAGTCTCCAGGTCCTGTAAATTCTTGAGCTGTCTTGCATGAACTGCAGGTTTGAGATCTCCCCAGAGTGGCTCAATGATGATGATTGAGGTCAGGAGGCTGAGATGGCCACTCCAGAACCTTCACTTTATTCTGCTGCAACCAACTGCAGGTCCACTTGGCCTCGTATTTTGGTTCAGTGTCCCATTGGAACATCCAAGTATGTCTCATGAGCAGCTTCTGGGCTAATGAGTGTAAATTTTCCTCCAGCATTTTCTGATAACATGCTGCATTCATCCTTATATCAGTTTGAACAAGTTTCCTAAGCCTTTGTATCTCACACATCCCCAAAACATCCGTGATCCACCTCCATGTTTCACAGTTGGAATGGTGCAACTTTCATCATAGGTCTTGTTGACTCCTCTCCAAATGTAACGTTTATGGTTGTGGCCAAAAAGTTTAATTATGGTGTCATCACTCCACATGACTTTGTTCTAGAAGTTTTGAGGCTTGTTTCTGTGCTGTCTGGCTTATTATTAATATGAAACATTGTGGCATTTGTGTAGAAATGGCTTTCTTCTGGCGACTCAACCATGCAGCCCATTTTTTTCTCGAGTGCCTCCTTATTGTGCGAAAGATTTTCAGAGTCCTGTATTTCAGCTGAATTTATTGTGGGTTTTTCTTTGCATCCCTTACAATTTCCCATGTAAGTTGTGGTTTAAATTGTTGTTGGTCTACCTGACTGTGGTTTAATTTCAACACAACCCCCCATATTTTTATGTTATCATTCACATCTCTGAAAAATGGTTGTCAATTTTCCTTCCCTCAGATTCAGCACCATGGACAGCTCCAGTTGTCAATGCTCTCAGAGTACACACGTGTAATAGTCAGTTAGTTTTAACAGTATAACAGTGTTTCTGTCCTCTGTATTTGTGCGCTGCTGTTGTGTTTGTGCACTCCTCTGTGTTGTTTCACGCCTTGTTGGCCCTTCATGTCTCGTTGTTCTCTGTTACGTCACGTTGTGTCTGAGTGT
The DNA here is from genome assembly GCA_008086565.1 of Thalassoma bifasciatum. Lineage (NCBI taxonomy): Eukaryota > Metazoa > Chordata > Actinopteri > Labriformes > Labridae > Thalassoma > Thalassoma bifasciatum. The sequence continues at coordinate 39,870 of RPOG01004687.1, forward strand.
GTTTCAGTGTGTGTCAGTGTTCTGCAGAGTTTACTCCTCTCTCCTCAGACTCCAACACTCTCTCAGCTCTCCTCTCTGCTCCTCTGTTATATCAAAGAGGATTAAATCTCTCCCTGTTGATTTGTTTATCCGAACCTTTAGGGAATCATCAACCAGACTTTATCTACATTTCAAAAACTTAAAATCTATGATTCTGACGTGTTTTTATTTTGGCCTCTTCAAATAAAGTCTGATCTTTCGACATGTTGAGTGCTGTGGGCTGTTAGCTGCTGCCCTGCTGCTGCTGCCAAACTTTAATCCATGGATAAAGTCTATGTGGTGCATAATTAGGTATAAATAACATCAAATGTAATGAGTTGTTTTCCTCAGAGCCAGTTTTTCTCAGTTAGAAAAAAAAACAGTCTGACAGTCTCCTATAAAAAGAGGAGCTCCTCTCTCTTTAATGTTACCATGGCTACATTGTTAATTGGCTTATTAACCTCCAACAGAGTCTGTTGTTAGAGAGACAATAAAGTCCTCGCTAACACCCACACACACACATTTATAGACACACACACACATCAAACACTCACACACACACATTCATTATAGTGTCACTAAGAGAGCCTCTTTGACTCAAAGACTTTTAATGTCTCATAGTTGGATATAACCGCTGTAGGGAACACACACACACCAGATACACACACACACACCTCTTCACCCTCTCAGAGAATTTTTTTAAAAACTTTCAAACCTAAAAATGAATGTTTACAACATGAAAAACGGAAAAAACAGACTAATGCCATGATGACATTTTTCCTTTTTATCACCACTACATAAAAAAGAATGAGTGTGCGTTCATCTTGAGAACAATTTCCCTTCTTATTCATCCTCCAGTGTTTTTTTTTAAAATCCTTTTATGTTTTACTCTCCCTGTTGTGCATCGTCATCACTCCTGCTCAGTTTGCTCCTGGTGAATTTTCCTGAACACACTCTGCTGTGTTATCACTTTGGCTCACTCTGAGGTCTTGCAGAAGTCTTTCCAGGTGCTTTGTGCATGTGTTTCTAAAGACACACAGACACACACACACACACACACACACACACACACACACACTGGTCATGTTGAGTGACATTACTAAAACTACACAGTGAACTCCGGTGAATCCTGCCGGGGGCTGTGAGTTTATTATCCTCCTCCCACACAGACACAAATGAACTCTTGGGCTGATGTTTACTTTGTGGTGCAGACTCTCTCTCCCCTGAGACTGTCTGAAACTCAAGAGAACAGACTACCAGAGA